>CM044018.1:33196040-33226040 GCA_024085815.1 Flaveria linearis
GTTGGAGGTGGTGGTGAAATGGTTGAGTGATGATGATGTGTGTATATAGATCCGAGAGGGAGAGCAAAGTGATGATATTTGTTTAGGAGGTTTAGACTTTTATAAATGAAGCTTCAAAAGTCCCCATGGCTTTAAGCAATGCATGGATCGGTTTAGATGGATGACTCACCAAATGTTAGCTTAGGTGTCCTTGGATTCTAGGAGGGGCCACATATCCTCCTAGCAATGATGAAGATTCATGTACCTCCATGGTGTTTTGAGGTGGCGGTTTTGTGGGCAATATGGGTGTAAGAACTGAGAGATGCATGAAAGTGTTTTCCAAATGACCACCTAGCACTTCTAGTAATGATTATGTGGAAATGGTGGTGTGAACACAAGAACAACCCGATGCATGGGTGTGAAAGCAATAAATGGTGGTGATTTGGTGGTGAAATGCATGCATGTGGTGCTTAGGATGTCCACCTAATCATTAGTAATGATGATAGGTTGACTTAGGATCATAAGTGGCACTTTGAGAAACAACCGAGAGTGTTTGGGTTGTTGATGAAACTTAAGCTTCAAGTTTTCATTGATTTTGTTTTAGTGAGGTGGTGAGAGGGAACAAAAGAACATGATAGCTAGTTTCTATAAGGATGAGTTTGACTTTAGAGGTTATGGCATTTGATGTAGGGTGATGGTTTTGGTTAGGTGTACCAAGAGGGTTTGGGTTTTGGTTGTGTTTGTTTGATGGTTTCGATGGGTAGTAGTGGTTTGGGAATTGTTAGTCAATTGATGTTTTAGTATTTTTAGTTTAGGTTTTTAAGTTTTGTTTGATTTGGTTATGTTTATTGATATTTTAGTATGTATAATATACATATATATAGACATATATTCACGTGATATATATGTAGATTCTAGCATAAGTATATATATCCATAGTTTACACATATAACACAACTAATCACAAGTTCAATATACGTGTATCTATGATATATTTATATACACGTAAACACACATATATATAATATATTACATTTTAACCATACCCAAATACAAGCATACTAAAGAATTTTTCCATGTATATATACATATGTAAACATGCTTACGTAAATTTTGTATTTATATACTCGTACGTGTGGGTTTCGGCTATATAACAGACATGCACACGAGAATTCTCACTTACATATATGCTGCAAACATGCATACGTAAATTTTCATATATAAGCATGCTGCAACCATGCATAAGTATATCCGATTATAATTCTTGGTTTGTAACGTAATAAAAATGAAGAAAATTTTTCGACGTAATATATATAATAATAAAATATTTTTAGGGTTGTCACAATTGCGTACTTTCATTATTATCTGTTCGAGTCTTTTGCGACAGCAGGGTCGCTCCCTCATTAACAATCTCAATGATTGCACTTTATCCGAGTCTTTTGCGACAACAAAGTCGCTCACCTCACTAGCAATCTTAATGATGCACGTTATCCGAGTCTTTTGGTGACAACTGGGTCGCTCACCTCATTTTCAATCTTAATGATTGACCCTGTGTGCATCCTTTGGGTAGCTAACCCGCATCACAGTTGAGCTAACGACAACAAGCCGTGCACCTCTATACATTTGCTTGCAAGACTTTCTTCATTATTCATTTATGTTTCACTTTTCTTCTTCATCATTATCTTTCACTTTATTAATGATAATACTTTCGTTTTGATCATAAACATACAACATAGTGTCATACAATATTAAAGATATATTAACAATATAATAAAGATGGCAGTAATGATAATACAATAATGAGAATCATAGTGACCATCAATACTTATGCATGGATTCGAGCATTTAATAACCCTAGTCAACCCCGTCCAAACCCTAATTGCACAGAACTCCATAAAATTCCTGAAATAAATTCTAAGTGTCGGCGCATGGGCCCTGTTCGGACGCATGGGCCCTGTTCAGAACGTCTGGCCCTGCACTTAGTCATCCTAAGCAAACTTTCTAGACGGTTGGGCACTATTCAGACGTATAGGTCTGACTTAGACGCATGGGCACTTAGGCGGTTAGGCACTATTCAGGCTTTGGGCCTACACTTAGCTATTTTTTTCACTTAGACGCATGGACCTGTTCAGACGCATGGGCCCTGTTCAGGCGGTTGGGCGGTTGGGAAACACTTAGAAAAATCAAACCGTTGCACGCATGGTCCCTGTTTAGACGGTTTGGATAACAAATTTCACTTAAACAACGTAAAAACAGTCCCCAAACCCAATCTAACATGTTCTAAGCTTAGTATAACATCTTAAGCATCATACATATTCATACATACATATATGCCCCAAATTACATCCACCCGTATACACATTCACACACCAACAGGTAAAAACCCATTTTTATAAAAAAAAACATACACGCATGCATTTTCCAGCCCCACAATTTATTAAAAAACATGTAAAAAGGGGTTCTAGAACTCACCTTAGTAGCATTCGAACTTAAACTCTTCTCTTGAACTTTCTTAGAACGTTTTCAACACCTAAAACCCACCATAACACACACATACGAACCCACACAAACAAAGCATATAACCGAGACTAGAACTATTTATAACATCACAAGACCCAGATTCTTACCCAAACTTCGAATTTCTTGCTTCTTCTAAATTCCCGAGAGTTTTCTGCTCTCTTCTCTCTAGAATCGAAATGGAATGGTGTGCAGGCAATGTGGGCGGCCATGCCCACTTTTGTACCAACTTTTTGATATTTTGCCTTTTTGCCACTTTTAACCCCTCTACTTGGTTAACTTACATTTTCTTTCTTTTCCTTTGCTTTTATTCTTTCTTATACCCTTAAAAATAACCGGTGTTACATAACATAACCAAATGGTTGGGTCATAAAGGACATCCTCGTGAAATGTACCATGAAGAAAGGCATTATAGACGTCTATTTACCATAATGGCTAATTTTTGATAGAGCTCATGAAAGAATGGTGATAGGTTTGTGATTAGGCTGAATGCGTTTAAAATAATCTTTCCAATATTATTGTGAATCCTTTGCGATGACATGTGCCTTGTACTTTGCAATTAAGCCATCGTGATTTCTTTTTAACATAAAGCACCCATTTGCAACAAATTGGTGTTTTGAGAGTGATGTGGTACAGTTCCCATGCTTGATTGGGAGGAGGGTATTAAACTTCTAATCCATAACAGTCGCCATTATGAATCTTTGTAGAATTGAGTGTGAGTGGTGGATTTAAGGGAAGGTGGAAGAGAGTGGAGAATAATGGTGTTAACTAAATTATAGTTGAGTATTTTGGATTTGTCTTTTGTATACATTGAGTACGAATTAAGGATAAGGAGGGAGAGGGTAGTGAGGTTGGGTACAATGTGTAATGGTTTAGTTGTGGTTTGAGAGAAGCATGTTGGCTAAGGTGAAGAAGGGGCATGTGTAGTGGAAGTAGGAGATGGAGACATAATGGAGAAGGGGTTGGTAGATTTAAAGCGGACTATAAGAGGTTTGGATAGATGGGGGTTCATAGTTAATGCATGGAAGTATAGGTGGTGTAGGGTTATGTTAGCATGGGTATGTATTGGTTGGGTATTAGGGAGTAGTGATGAAGCATTACAGAATGGTAAGTAGAGTTTGTAGCTATGTATATTAGCATGTGATGGAGCATTATGAGATGGTAAATGGGGTAGTATAGTAGGTTTTGAGACAAAGGTTATGAGTATAGGTAGTGTAAGTTAAATATGTATTGGTTGTGATGAAAAGGTGTGTTCCACAATTGAAAATGACGAGAATGATAGAGACAATGAGAGAAGGTATCATAGGATTTATAAGTGGATTTGGAAGAAAAGTTGCCAAAAAAATCTATTTGGTTTGATTGTGGGTGAGGCTTAGATGAGGAGTAGGGACACAACTATGGAGAGCACAAATAACTAAAGACTCTAAGTTTTGTATAAGTGGATGAGATGATATTAATTGCTCACATGGGGTTTGAATTAATTTTATTTAACAAGATGGTTTTAAGATAAACCACGGTTTGGAAGGAGCTATTTGATAATGTATTTCGACAATGTGGCGATGGTTTTTTCAGCAACATAATTTGTTCCAGGGTATGTGGGGGAGTAGTGAAGTAGGATATGCCATTTTGTTGGAGGTAAGGAATAAGGCTAATATGTTTGCCTCAGAAAAAAGTGAGACAAGAGGAGTGTTAAAAAAATTTCAACCAACTTCTTTAATTGTGGGGATACAGTTGAGACATCAATTTGTATTTCATTGGTTATAACCATGCATACTTAGAATAAAGTCAACATAGTTGATGTAGTAAGCATAACCATCATTGAAGTTTTGTGTAACACCCGAAAATCTTAAAAGGAAAAAAAGGAATAAAGAGGGGGATTTATTTAAGTGGAAGGGTCAAAAGTGGGCAAAAGCAAAAATAAGCCATACGTGGATATAAAAGGGGATGGCACACCATCCCTCACTCCCATGCACCTCAGATCAACCATATCTTAGAGAGAGAAGGCTCCTATCAGTTTTATAGAGAGGAAGTGGAGGAATTCATCAAAGGTATGATTTTTATGGTGCTTTCTCTTATATCTAAGCTAGATTTAAGCTCCTCAGTCATTTTCTATGTGTTTTCTTGTGTAAGGTTTGAATCTATACGGGTGTGATATGTAGATCTCGAGTTCTACCTTTGATTCTAGGTTTTTGCTTAAAGGCTTGATAAGGTGAGTTCTAGACCTTTACTTTTTCATGTTTTATATCTTTTCGGGGTGATATGCATACTATTATGATAAACATTTGATAAAATTATGTTTTCTAAACAAAGGTAGTATTTATACATAAAATATCATGTTTTAAAGAGATGTATTGTAATGTTTGATGCATGATATGTTCTAGATATAAACACCAACTATTTGAGGACTAGATCTATGACATAGGGTCATGTACAACTTGATTATGATTGTAAAATACCTAAGTTAAAATTGGACAGTTTTTTACTCAGCCGCATTAGTTCAGCTTGCCTTCATTAGTTTCCTAACCTTTAGAAAGACCAAGCATTGATCACCCACATTGAGTACCCGCATCAGTTATCTCATCCGCATTAGTCCTTCTCTACAATAACTATTCGCTCGTATTTATGCTGAGCGAATATTAACTAAGTGTTGGTCACCCGCATTGGGTGCCCGCATTAGTACATCTCAACCGCATTTGTTTCTAAGCTTAAAATGACTAAGTATTAGTCAGCCACATTGGTTCTTCATCTTCATTGGTCCCAAATGAATGCATAAGCCCAAAGTATTTTTACCCGCACTAGTTTACCTATTCGCATTAGTTTACTCATCCACATTAGTGTACTGCTACCCGTATTAGTCTCTTATTTCCCGTATAATTATTACTTAGGATATTTTATCAAGAGTATTGCTATGATTATGTTGTAAGGTTATTATATGTTTATCTTATATGCAATATTTAATGTTCCTTGTTTTGTGATGATAGTGAAAGTATACCTTATAAGTATTACTTATGATTAAAGTGGAACATTAATAATTGAAATAAATAAGATTGGAATCTAACGAATGTTACCTCAGGGCCCTAATGATGATGAAAAGTCTTGCTAGCAAAATAAATGAAGGTGCATGAGCATTTGTCTTTAGCTCAACTGATGTACGGCTGTTTTAGCCCATGAGGATGCACATTGGGGTCTAATCCATGTGTAACACCCAGATATTTTTTATAGACAAGAATGAAAGAATAAACGTGAATAAAAGGAGAAGTGCAATTTAACCCAAGTTAAGGGGGTTAAAAGTGTCAAAAGGACAAAAATAATAAAAGTGGGTGCATAAAGGTGATATGGCCTCCCATAATCACCTGCAAATCTCATTTCTTTTGATTTTAGAGAGAGAAAGAGCAGAGAATTCGGGTTTTTGAAGAAGAACAAGAAGAAGATCGAATTCAAGGTATGTTTTAGGTGACTTGAAGTGTTTTTGACTGATTTTCAGTCTCGGGTTTGTGCTTATACGTGTTCGTATGTTCGTTGTGTGTTTTTGGTGGGTTTTTAGGTGTTTGAGCTTATAGCAAATGGGTTTGAAGGAAGTGATACCCAAAGTTGCATAGGGTGAGTTTTTAGGACCCCTTTTAACATGTTTAAATGATTTTGGGGCTGGAAATACATGTAAGGATGTTTTTACAAAAATGGGTTTTCACCCGTATGTGTATGTATGAATATGTATGTGGGTGGGTGCAAGTTTGGGTTTAAATTTGTAGTTATGTTCATGATATGATGCTTAGAATGTAGTGTTAAGTGTAGATCATGATATACGTTGGATTGGGACTGATTTATGTTGAATAGGTGTAAGTTGGTTGCCCATGCGCCTAAACAGTGGCCATGCGCCCAACGGTCAAATTTCCTAAGTGTTCCCAACCGCCCAGAAACCCAAATGCCTAAATAGTGCCCAACCACCTAAGTGTCCATGCGCCTAAGTCAGGCCCATGCGCCTGACTAAGTGTCAGGCCCATGCGCTGACTAAGTGTCAGGCCCATGCGCCTGACTAAGTGTCAGGCCCAAGTGCCTGAATAGTGTCCATGCGCCCAAAAAGGCCCATGCGCCTAAGTGTAAATGACTAAGTGTAAGTCCAGACGCCCGCATAGTAGCAAAACGCTGAACAGGAAAGAAACACCCAAATAGTGCTCATACGCCTAAAAACTTAGAAATATTTTTTTAAGAGGTTTTAACAGGGAGATAGATTTTTCTATAACAAAATATGCTATACGAATGCGTTAAAATAAAACTTTTCACGTTGACCTGGCAGCACAACCCCAGCCAGGGGCGTTGCCCCTTGGACCCCACTAGGGGCTGCTGCCCCTAGGACCCCGCTGTCAGGGGCCGACCCCCAAACCCCACTGTCCCCCGGAGGGTCGGTTATGTTCTATGATGACTTCTTATGTATGTGTATGTGTATGGGAATAGATGATGCATGATGTTTATGATGATGTGTGATGATGTATGTGATGTTATGTCATGCTATGTATGTTTATGTTGTGTTTTCTTATGTTCCTATTATGTATTATTCTGTGACTTACATGTTATGAGTATGAAATGAATGAAAAGTATTACATAAATGTAAGTTAATGATAATGATAAGTGGAATGTAAAGATAGAATGAATACATGCATTAATGAACGAACGGATGTAAGAAAAGTCTTGCAAGCAATGTATGGAGGTTCACACCCAATGAAGGATGTTAGCTCAACTGTGTGCGGGTTAGCTACCCCGGAAGGATACACACTGGGTTTAATCCTTGTGATTGACCATACGTATGAGATCTTCGCCGCTTACCCCGATACTGTGGTCAGGCCACCGGGCACAATGTACGGGAGTCTATTTATAGGCTTCGGCCCAGTACCCGCTTTATGCATGACGGTGGGGTATAGCACATGGCATTGGTCCGAATGAAGTTACCCCGGTACTGTAGTCAGGCCATCGGGCACTATGTATGGGAATCTAATTACAGACTTCGGCCCAGTACCCGCTTTATGCATGACGGTGCGGTATAGCCCATGGCATTGGCCCGAATATGAGGAAGATAAAGGTTAATGTACGTAAAATATGGTAAGGAAGATAACGAATGATAACGATAGCATACAATGATGAATGAACGAAAGTTAATGAACGATGATGAAGATAATAATAAGATTATCTATTTGTACGTATGATGTATGAGCACATATGAAAGTAAAGAACGGTTTTGAATGATAAGTGAAGCATTTTGTTTATAAAACTAGAACTCACTCAGTAACGCTAACCTTTATGTATTTCCAGTTGGCAGGTGATTTTTGCTGTGGATGGCATGGGGCAGCTACTTGGCATTTTTGGGATGGCATCCATTTGTATAACAATGATGTTTTTGTGATGTAATGTAAATTATAATATTTTATAATAGTAACTACATTGTATTATTTTACAAAGCATTCATTAATATATGAAATGGTTTAAAGTAATTTCCGTTGCGATATTTTAATTAAATGTATGTTTATGTGTTTTGTGCAATGATAGTCCAACTGTGAGGTGCCCAGGAACGGGGCCTTACAATATGATTGGCCAATGAATAAGACCTGTTATTCATGAGCAGGCTTTATGCCTAGTAGTGTGGGTCAACTATTAAGGTTAGCTACCATGATAAATGTATACTAACAATGGTTTGACATTTATTGCCAACCATATGATGTAGGCTTTTGCTTTTTTCAATTCTAGTTAGGAAAGAGGAAAGATAATGAAAGAAAGAAAGATAATAACATGATAAGAAATGCTATGAAAGCTAGATTGATGGTTTTGAATTATATTGTGTGTGTTCGCTAAGAGAAGTTTTTAAAGTATATTTTCTTATATTATACTCAAAACTAGAATTCACTCGGTAACACAGAATTTGCATGCTTATAAGTTGGTAGGTAAGGTTGATTGCTGAGGATGGCATGGATGATGAAGCTACTTGGCAGTGGGAGTTTGGCATCCACATGTTTAGACTGATGTTTTAATTCGTAAGGAACAATCTTAATGTTTTCAATTCCCAAAAATGTAATTTGACCACTTATTTAGAATGTGACAAATGATTTAAAGTATTATGCTATAATGTTTTTATATATCAACATATTATATACGTATTGCGTATGAATGATCTACCATGAGGCTTCCTGGGAGCGGGCCTTACATTTTGAATAAACAATTTCTAATGGCTTAGAACATTAAATGAATTTTCACCAAAAGACATATTGTGAATTTTATTGATTGAGCAAGCATCACAATGAAACATGACATGCAACATTTGATTGTAATCAAGTCCTAAATTCTTTAATAAAAATTTTAAAAATTTGATTTATGGATGTGTAAGATCCTACTGCCATGAGATAAGCAACCCGTTTGACTTATTTGTGAAATTGAGTTGAAGAAGAGTGCGTAGTGAATTGTGACAACATAGTAGACATCATTAACATTATTCCTTGCATTAGGTGAGTCCCCATGCAAAGATCCTTAACAAAGAAGCGAGTGTGAAAATTTCAACCAAAATATTGTTAGATTATCAAAGTTTTTCAATGGATTAAAGATTATTTGGCAAATAAAGGACAAAATTAGATTGGTGAGTTTGTGGTAGACCTATTACTGTAATAAGTTCGTGAGCCTTGCAAGTTCCATTGAGGCATTTCCTAAGGCCTTATATTCAGTCTCCGTAGAGGAGCATGATACACACTTTTGGTATGTAGATTTCTAGGAGACAATGTTGCCGCCAAGGTAAATAATATATGCTATAGCTAACAAGCCAACATCATTAATGCCCCCCCTAATTCGAGTCTAAGAAGGTCGATAGATTGAAAGGAGAATGATGGTGTAGAAAGAAACTGGCATGGATGGTGCCTTTTAGGTAACAACGAACTTGTTTAAGAGCTTGCCAATAAGGTTTTCTAAGAGCATGCATGACTTAACAGAGTTTATTGATGATAAATGAAATTTTAGGGCGGTTAAAGACTGGGCATTGAAGCGAACCAACTATTTTACGATAAGGAGTGGTATCAACCAGGGGAGAAGAATTGGTAGGGGACAAAGGGTCAATAGGAATGGAAGGATTGACCACGTCTTTAGCACCATCAATGTGAAAATAGTTGGGATGTCTTAGATGTAAACATGTTGAGACAAGAAAAGACCAGTTAATGTAGGAATTTCTTCACATTAAGGAAATGATGGACATGCCAAGATCCTTGACCGAAAATTTGGAGCTCAAGGATTTGATGAAGTGTTAAGAAACTATGTATTGTTACATTAGAATGATATCATTAACATAAACTATAAAGTAACATGTAACATTTTGGTTTTGTAGACTAAGAGAGGCATCAATCAAAGATTTACAAAATACAAATTAAAGGATGGAGATAGTAAGCTTAATGTACCAAGCTCGAGGAGCTTATTTAGACCATACAATTACTTTTTAAACTTGTAAATATGATGAGGGAATTTTGTGTTAACATAACCCGGTGGTTGGATCATAAAGACATCCTCGTGAAGTGTATCATAGGGAAAGACGTTGTTAACATCAACTTCAGGTAATGGCTAATTTTTAAGTAAAGCTCATAAAGAATGGTTAGAATGGTGGTGGGTTTTGCGATGAGGCTACATGTGTCAAATTAAACTTTCCTACATTACTGGTAAATCCTTTTACGATGAGATGAGTCTTTTACTTTGCAATCGAGCCTAATTTTAACCAATTGATGTTTGAGAGTGATGCGGTACAAGTTCCCATGTGCTATTTGGGATGGGGTTCACAGTGAGAGGTTTGGATATATGGGGTTCATAGTTTGTGAGACGGAGACATATATAGAAGGGGTCGGTAGAGAGAGAGTGTGAACTGTGAGAGGTTTGGATAGATGCGGTTCACAGTTTGCTGCTTGGTAGTGTTCATAGGTGGTGAGGTTAAATTCCCATAGGGATGTGTAGGTGGGGTATGAGGGAGTGATGAAGCATAATGAAATGGTAAAAGGGGTGGTGTAGCTACGTATATTAGGTTGTGATGGAGCATTATGAAATGGTAAGTGGGGTAGTATAATGTTTTTAGGCAAAGAGATATGCCAGCTTTTAGAGGTAGGGAATAAGGCTGATATACTCATATCCGTTGTTGAAAAAAGTGAGACGAGAGGAGTTCTTGGAATAAAGGATGAGACATTGTGAGAATAAGGATTAGCACTTGTTTCATGTTACATTCGATATAACCATGGATACTTGAAATAAAATTCAATGAAGATGACATAGTAAGCATAGCCGTCATTTGAAGTTTGAACTGGTCCTCAAACATCAGAATAAACAAGCTCTAATGGATTAGAAATGTTAAATGAAATTTTCACCAAAAGACATGTTGTGACTTTTATTGATTGAGCAAGCATCACAATGAAACATGACCGTTGACATTTTTTTATAATCAAGCCCATAGTTCTTTAGTAAAAATTTTAATTAATAGATGTCTAAGATTGTGATGCCATTAGGTAATCCACTCATTTGACTTGTTTGTGGAATTGAGTTGAGGTAGATGGCGTAGTGATTTTATGGTTGGATAGTGGACATCATTAGCATTACTCCCTATATTAAATGCGTCTTCATGCATAGATCCTTAACAAATAAAGGATTTGGAAAAATTTAACGTGAACATTGTTAGATTTGCAAAGTTTTGCAATGGAAACAAGGTTATTTTTGAAATGAGGGACAAGGAAAACATAATGAAAATTTAAAGCACAACCGGTAGTGGGTAGAGATGTGTAACCGGTGTGTGAAATAGATAGACCTTTATCATTTCCTAGCACTATATAATTAGGCCCGTCATATTTAGATTGGGTGTTTGAGGATTCTCGGTTGGATGTGACATGATGAGACGCCCCGCTATGAAACATTTATGGTGGTGATGAGTTTGCCGATGAGGAGTTGATCATCAAACTAGGAGGTGGTGTTGAGGAGATTATGATATTGTTGTCAGGTAAAAAATCTGCTAACTTCCGGCAATCTTTAGTGTCATGACCTGGAATATTAGAATAGTGACAAAAAGAATAATTACGTGTTAGCATGGGAAATATTTGTAGGCCCATTGTTGTGACCATAAGATTTATTATGCATAGTCCTAGCATTATTAGGACTAATTTGATTGCAAACCTCATAAACATATCTTGATGAGAAGGGTCCCTTACCTCTATGTGTTGTTAAAAGGTGGCAATTAGGGATGCTAATGGAGTGTAAGGAGCGCTCATAATCTCCGAGTTTGTCAAACAGATTGGAGAAAGTTAGCAGGCTGTCTCAAGATTAAAGCATTGTAGTGGCGTGCTTATACTCGTCAATTAACTAAGTGAGGATGTGAATGATGAGGTCTTCATAAGCAGTCAGACTTTGTGCTGATGCTAATTCGTCCGCAATAACTTTCATCTCATGTACAAATGCTACAACAGGTTTGTCTCCTTTCATGTTCTTGGAGACTTTTGATTTGAGGGAGATAATACTGGATCTTAATACACCGACATAGCTTTCAAGAAATGAAACAGTTGAGGAAAGGTCTTGAACGGGGCTATGATTAGTTGAAAAGTTTCATCGTAACTTCAAAAGAGAGCTCCGAGAAGCATTTGGTCTTTTCAAACCAAGAGTGCCCAATTGGGTTTTCTGCTAGCCCGTAAGGTGATGGTTTCATTAAGCCATCAATTTATTGATAAGATCAAGTACAGTAAGTGTAGATATGACATGTTTTCGCCAAATGGGAAAATTGTTAGCTATGAGTTTAATGGAAAAATGAGAGTATGTAGTGATTTTAACAATGGTTCTACTCATTTTGGAAGAAAAAAAAAAGATATGTGGATCGTGAATGGCTCATAGGATAAAGAGGGCTCTGCGTATCATATTGAATAATAACTGCATAAGCAAATGCTATGAATCAATGATTTTCATTTTAGACAAACATGCCTTATATTGGCAAAATATACAACATGGAAATAGAGCAACTACATGACTAAATTAAGCACAAAAATTTGAATACATTACTGTGAATATATATTCATTTTATGGTGCTAACTTTCTTAAATCAGTAATATCAGTGTTTCTTATATCCTTATTGGAAAATATTTCGGAATGTGTTCAAGTCCTTGGTCGTCTAATGCAGGGGGCGACTAAGAAATTGAATGCATTCGATAATGTAATTAGATTTAGAAAATATCTAGAGATTTAAGTAATATTTGTTTCTTTAAATTTTTTTTTATCTATTTAGAGAATCAAATGTTGTGACATTCTATCATGTCTTCCTCGTGGGTGCATGTTGTGACAATCAATCATCATATTTATTTAATTTTTTTATTTTATTGGTGATCATTATTCCACGGATATTCAAATTTTTTATTTTGTTTCATTATTCCCTTTTTTTACTTTTGTGCAACCGCTTTGTGACCGCACGTGCACAGTCGTATATCATCCGATCATTTTGCCACCAGATCTGTCTGGTCACTAATTTTGTGACCTTTTTGCTATCAAATCTAGTCCGGCTCGCTAATTCTGTGACCTTTTTTATTCCAGTTACTAATTTTGTGGTCGTTTTGATGAAGTAGCAAAACAATCGTAAATTAGGTATAAAAACGTTGAACTACACGCGCACGTCGTCACGGTATATTAACTCGTAAAATTTATATCGAAACATAAAATGAAAATTTATAAAAGGTGAAATGTATAGGTGACCAAAGTTGAAAATAAAAAATATTAACTAAATTGTAAATTATGTAAAAGCATTGGGTTAAAATAAAAGAAATTAAAGATTAAAGACAAAAAGGAAGGCAATCATTCCCGGGACGCTTACAGCTGTTCAATCATCGCACATAAAACATATAATTGCATTAACTTAAATAAGACATGCAGCGGAAACTTTTAAATCAATCATTTCATTTTCTTTAATAAACACTTTTGCAAAATAATACAACATTCAATACAAAACATCGTTTGTTCGCATTACAATACAAAACCTTTAAACAAAAGAATGTCATCCAAAAAGAGCTGAGTAGCCGTCCCGTGCCATCCTCAGCAACGTTACCTGCTAACTGGAAACACATAAAAAGTCAGCGTTGCTGATTGAGTTCTAGTTTTATAATTAAACATACTTTTCTTTTGTTAAAACCGTTCTTTACTTACATGCGATTACACATCATACATACACATAGATAATATCATTATTATCTTCATCATTCGTTCGTTAACTTTCGTTCATTTAACGTACATTGTTAACATTCACATTCGTTACTTTCGTTCACTTTCATTCATAAATTCTTACTTTCACTTGTACGTTCCTTACTTTCATTCGTACATTCATTACATTCATTCGTACGTTCATTACTTTCGATAACATGTACAATACCCCGAACATTGTGCACGAAGCTGGTTACTGGGCCTGAGGCCTTTCATAGACCTCGAACAGTGTGCACGAAGCTGACTCTAGTACCTAGGGCAAGTACATTCACCACTTATCTTCCCTCTTTCATTCCGGATCAATGCCATGTGCTTTACCCCGAACATTGTGCACGAAGCTGGTTACTGGGCCTGAGGTCTTTTATAGACCTCAAACATTATGCACGAAGCTGACTCCAGTACCTAGGGCAAGCGGCAAGGATCCCATAGATATGGTCAATCACAAGGATTGGACCCTAGTGTGCATCCTTCGGGGGTAGCTAACCCGCACACAGTTAAGCTAACACCCTTCATTGGGTGTGAACCTCCATACATTTGCTTGCAAGCCTTTGTTACTTTCATTCATTCGTTCGTTAATGCATGCATTCTTTCATTACGTTCCTCTTTTCATTATCTTTCACTTTACGTTACATAACACTTTTCGTTCATTAATAAACATTCAACGTAAAGCCATGGGAAAATATCATACATAAGCAGGAACATAAACATAAACATAAACATACCAAGTCATCACCATACAAGGCACCATCATACACACATAACATACATCATGCATAAACATGAAACATCATTATTATCATGCCCAACATACTTCTAGGGCCTCAACGACCATCTTATATGTACTTACGGGAACTTCCACGTCAAAACTTACATTTGTACTCTCCCCCGAAAGTCAGTAATTAAACTATGCTTCTCCTCAGGTACAACAGCCCTATTTGGACGTATGGGCACCCTTCAGTTGCATGGCCTCCATGCGACTGACCTCATGCGAATGGACCAATGCAAAGGAACACCAATGCGGATGAACACCCAATCGTGCGAATGGACCTCATGCGGATGAACAATATGCGAATAAGCACCTATGCGAATAGACCTCATGCGGATGAACACTATGCGAATGGACCCTCAGTCGCATCACTCCCTATGCGACTGGCCCTCTAGTCATGCGACTGAGCCTCAATCATGCGACAGAAACTCAATCGCACTCCATTCGGCCGTATGGCCTCCAGTCGGTCGTCTAGCCCTAGCTGATGCAGAATGCAGTTCATCACGAACCCAATCTGCCATTTTCGACCTCCAAGCTCATCCAAACCCATTCTAAGCCCAAATCAACCATCCTAAACCTTAGGAATGCATAATACAACACCATTCAAGTAGGCACAAGCCCGGAAACAAACTCGCAACGCATCACACGCAAACACATCTAAATGGGTCAACACACACACATACAAAAATGGGTTTACTATGTGTTCCAGTCCCAAATCAGTTGAAAACGAGTAAAATAGGGGTCCTAGAACTCACACAAACGACACCAAGAAGAAGAGCTTCGTTTAAACCCGCTACACGACGATTTTGCACACTCGAGCCCACTCGAACCAAGCTTTCTTCTTCTCTTCTCCCTTTTCTCTCTTCTTTCTTTTATGGCTGATGTTTGTGAGTGTGGGGAGAAGGTAAGGGCTGCCCACTCCCTTTAAATAGCCCCACTTACCTGAGTTTCTCACGTTGGCGAGTTTGATCCCCCGACTTTGGACTTTATTTCTTTTTTCTTCTTTCGTCGGCTTTAAGGAAAATATCCGGGTGTTACAAGTCCACCCCCCTTACATAGGTTTCGTCCTCGAAACCTGTTATTCCTCAAACAAACGTGGGTAATGATGTCTCATTTCTTCCTCGGTCTCCCACGTGGACTCGGATCCCTTCCTGTGCTTCCACTGTACACGCACAAGAGGAACCACTTTATTTCTCAGCCGCTTCTCTTTTCAATCGATGATTGCCACTGGTTGCTCCACATAATTGAGCCGTTCGTCTACTTCGATATCCTCCAGTGGAATAATCATATCTTCATCTGCAAACACTTCCTTAGATGTGATACGTGGAATGTCGGGTGAATTCCACTTAACTCCTCTGGTAACTCCAATCGATAGGCCACCTGTCCTACTCGAGCAATGATTCGGAAAGGGCCTATGTACCTCGGGCTCAACTTGCCCCGCTTTCTGAACCGAATGATACCCTTCCAAGGTGAGACCTTCAACATAACCCGGTCCCCCACCTGAAACTCAATCGGTCTGCGTCGTTTATCAGCATACGACTTTTGTCTATCTTTGGCTGCCTTCATAAAGGCTTTGATCCTTTCAAGCTTTTCAGTTGTAGCCTCGATCACCTTGATGCTCCCTAACTCTTTATGACTAATATCACCCCAACAAACGGGTGTTCTACATCTCCTACCGTATAGCATCTCATAAGGTGGCATACCAATGCTGACATGATAGCTGTTGTTGTATGAGAATTCAGCTAATGGTAAGTGGTCATCCTAACTTCCCCTAAAATCAATAACACATTCCTGAAGCATATCCTCCAATGTCTGAATGGTCCTTCCTGACTAACCATCAGTTTGGGGATGATAAGCCATGCTAATATGTAACCTCGTCCCTATGGCGTCGTGGAATTTCTTCCAGAATTTGGATGTAAACCGGGTGTCACGATCAGACACAATAGACACCGGTACACTGTGACGAGTCACAATCTCCTTAATGAAAAGATCCGCCAACCTCTCGGATGAATATGTCTCGCGTATCAGTAGGAAGTGAGCACTCTTCGTCAAGCGGTCAACAATCACCCATATAGCATCATACCCTTTTGGAGTACGCGACAGCTTCGTAATGAAATCCATGGTGATGTGCTCCCACTTCCACTCCGGTATATCCAAAGGTTGAATCTTTCCATACCGCTTTTTATGCTCGACCTTCACTTGCAAGCAAGTAAGGCACCTACTCACATACTCCACCATCTCACGCTTCACACCCGGCCACCAATAATCTTTCTTCATGTCTTGGTACATCTTTGTAGCACCGGGATAAATAGAGTATCGAGTCTTGTGAGCTTCATCCATAATCTTCACCCGTAGATCCCCAAGACGAGGAATCCACATTCTTCCAAACCAGGTTCTAACACCAAATGTGTTTTCGCCCAACTCCGCGACCAGAGCTCTCATTCTTTCAGAGTTAAGATGATCTTCTTTCAATGCCTCATCTTGAAACTCTTTGACTTCCTTCATCACATCAGAGGTCATAATCAACTGGTACGCTTTCACCCGTATCGGTTCAGGTCTCTCCTTTCGGCTAAGGGCATCGGCCACCACGTTGGCTTTGCCCGAATGATAATGGATCTCACAATCATAATCCTTTAGAGCACCAACCATCTTCTATGCCTCATGTTCAAGTCCTTCTGCTTGAAGAAGTACTTCAAGCTCTTGTGGTCAGTGAAAATGGTGCACTTCGTCCCGTAGAGATAGTGCCTCCAAATCTTTAGTGCAAAGAACTAGCTGCTAGCTTCAAGTCATGAGTAGGATAGTTAACCTCATGAACCTTCAACTGTCGGGATGCATAGGCTATAACCTTCCCTCTCTGCATTAACACACACCCCAATCTCGAGTATGAAGCATCAGAATAAACCACCAGATCTTCATTTCCATCGGGTAATAACAAATAGGAGCTTGGGTCAACCTCACCACCTTCAATTCCTGAAATGCCTTGTCCTGAGCTTGACCACACACAAACTTTAAATCTTTCCGGGTTAACTTGGTTAGTGGAGAAGCGATCTTGGAAAAGTCTTGGATGAACCTTCGGTAGTAGCTCGCCAAACCCAAGAAACTGCGAATCTCGGATGGCGTCTTTGGAGACTTCCATTGCATCACCGCTTCCACCTTTACCGGATCCACCATAATTCCCTCCGGATTCACCACGTGACCTAACAATTGAACCTCACGCAACCAAAATGCGCATTTGGAGAACTTGGCGTACAACTTCTCCCTTCTCAACGTCTCCAACACCTCTCGAATATGACCGTCATACTCTATCTCGCTCTTCGAATAAATCAGGATATCATCAATAAACACAATCACTGATTTATCCAGCATCGGCCGACACACTCGGTTCACCAAGTCCATAAAAGCAGCTGGTGCGTTGGTTAAACCAAAAGACATAACAAGAAACTCATAATGACCATAACGCACTCGAAAAGCTATCTTAGGAATATCCTGCTCTTTCACCTTTAGCTGATGGTAGCCAGATCGGATCTATCCTTAAAAACCAACTGGCACCTTGAAGCTGATCAAACAGATCATCAATCCTCGGTAACGGGTACTGATTCTTCACCGTTAACTTTTTCAGCTCACGGGTAGTCTATACACATCCTCATACTACTATATTTCTTCTTCACAAATAAGACCGGGGCACCCCAAGGAGAGTTACTCGGTCTAATGAACCCTTTATCAAGCAGCTCTTGCAATTGCTCCATCAACTCTTTCATCTCAGTCGGAGCCAACCGATATGGTTCCTTTGCAACAGGTTGGTCACCTGGTATCAAATCAATCTGAAACTCGATCTCATGGTCTGGTGGCACTTCTGGTAAGTCTTCGAGAAACACATCTGGAAAGTCACGCACGACCGGAACATTGGATAGCATGGTGTTGGCGTATCCACATCCTTCACATAAGCCAAGTAGGCGCTACATCCACGCCTCATACACTTTCCCGCCACCGCCATTGAGATTACTTTAAGGATCATCGTGACTCGATCCCCGTAAACAGTTACCGAACCCCTGTCAGGCGCTGTCAAACGAATCATCTTCTTGCGACACACAATGTTCGCTTTGAAGTCCGCTAACCAATCCATCCCAGAACCAAATCGAACCCACCTAAGGTCATCACGAACGGTCTAACAGGAAACTTATGACCTTCTAGTTCCACATCACAGTCCTTTATCATCTCAGAAATCCTGGTAGACTTACCTATGACAGTTTCTACATCAAAGGGCGCATCAACACGTATACTACTAACCGGCAGCTTAGTACAGAAAGTAGCAGAAATAAAACTCTTACTACCACCCAAATCAAACAACACAGAAGCTAAAGTTTGGTTCACTAGAAACGTACCGGACACAACATCAGGGTCCGTCCTAGCTTCCTCTTATGTCATCATGAACGCTCTAGCGCTCGCCTTGGGTCTTTCACCCCCAGAACCCTCAGCCCTTGGCTTCTTGCAGTCTATGCTCATATGGCCCTCCCTGCCACAATTAAAACATTTCCCTTCCTTGCACTCCCGTGCCATATGACCTGGCTTCCCACATTTGAAGCACACATTCAATCACCACCTACACTCGCCACTGTGCTCCTTCCCACATTTGCCACACTTTTTCGATCCCGTACTCGGTGTGGCTACATGGAGATCATCCATCCATGCCTTCTTGTTACCAGTCGAGGCATCACCCCGACCGAACCTCTTTCCACTCCAGTTTCGATCACCACCACCCTTCTTACTACCTTCAGCCACCACCACTACCGTCCTCTCATCATATAACCTCCCTGCCAAGTCTACTGTCGACCTAAACGTGCTCGGTCGGGCAGCGATCATGTGCCTGCAAATATCCGCGGGCAAACCCTGAATGTACCTCTTAATCTTCCGCGACAGAGGCGTTACCTGATCCGGCACCAGACGTGCCATCTCGTTGAACTTTGTGGTGTACTGTTGGTGTGTCATGGTTCCTGCCTCTAGTTGCAGAAACTCCCTCTCAACCTTGTCCATTTCCCGGTGAGGACAAAACTCCTTAATAACCAACTTCTTCAGCTCCGACCATCTCATCCTCCCAATAGCCCTGCTACCCTCGGCTTGGACTATATTGTCCCACCAGCACAGAGTCGAGTCCACAAAAGAGTGGGCAGCAAACTTTACTTTCTGATCCTCCCTGCACTCGCTTATGTTCAAAACAGCTTCTATTTCTCTCACCCACTGGTGAGCAGCAGCAGCAGTGCCGTTATTATCAAAAGTAAGGGGCTTGCATCATTGCAACGCCCTATAGTTTTAGCCTCGTGCCGCCTCCAGCGCAGGCTCCTCTTCCTCCTCTTCTTCATCATCAGAAAGAACCGTTTTAGGCTCCGGTTACTCCTGTCCTCCCGAGGACCTGTTCCTCTCTTTCCGTTCCCCTTCCCGTATGGCCTTAATAACTTCAGTCACCGCAGACGGTAATATCGTCTGCATGAGTTGATGGACCTCCTCCACTACAGCCTCCTTTACCGAGGCCCTCAGATTGGCGCTCTTATCTACACCCTTCGGATGAGGGGTCTCGGGTTCTTTAGGAACCACCTTTTCAACTTTAGGCCTGCCTTTTTTTGGCCACGATGCAGCAGCAAGCGCACCACGCGAGTCTTTAGATGATCTACCACCGGTCATCCTCTATTACACACTGAAAGATTCAAACACCAACATGGTCATTCAAGAACAACTCAGTTTATGTCAAGTATAGTAAGTCCCTAATTACAGTGGCTAGTTGTGATTAGCCACTTACTTTACCTTCGTACCCCGAGCATTACCTGTCCTGACTACATCAGCATCTAAATCTACCAGCAACACATAAACCACATAACATGCACACATAATACCAGTTAACATTAAGAAAATACCTGATGGCACGCAGCTACTCAGACTGGCATCCCTTCCCTTTCCAACCCATTCTCAGTTTAAGTTAAGGTTTATTTTCAAAATTTACCCATTTCACTTAAACTTTGGCTCTGATACCAACTTGTAAGGCCCCGTTCCCGGGACGCTTACAGCTGGTCAATCATCGCACATAAAACATATAATTGCATTAACTTAAATAAGACATACAGTGGAAACTTTTAAATCATTCATTTCATTTTCTTTAATAAACACTTTTGCAAAAGAATACAACATTCATTACAAAACATCGTTTGTTCGCATTACAATGCAAAAGCGTTAAACAAAAGAACGCCATCCAAAAAGAGATGAGTAGCCGTCCCGTGCCATCCTCAGCAACGTTACCTGCCAACTAGAAACACATAAAAAGTCAGCGTTGCTGAGTGAGTTCTAATTTTATAATAAAACATACTAATCTTTCGTTAAAACCGTTCTTTACTTACATACAATCATACATCATACGTACACATAGATAATATCATTATTATCTTCATCATTCGTTCGTTAACTTTCGTTCATTTAACGTACATTGTTAACATTCACATTCGTTACTTTTGTTCACATTCATTCATAAATTCTTACTTTCATTTGTATGTTCCTTACGTTCATTCGTACATTCATTACATTCGTTCGTAAGTTCATTACTTTCGATGACATGTACAATACCCCGAACATTGTGCACGAAGCTGGCTACTGGGCCTGAGGCCTTTCATAGACCTCGAACATTATGCACGAAGCTAACTCAAGTACCTAGGGCAAGTACATTCACTACTTATCTTCCCTCTTTCATTTCGGATCAATGCCATGTGCTTTACCCCGAAGGTTGTGCACGAAGCTGGTTACTGGGCCTGAGGTCTTGCATAGACCTTGAACATTGTGCATGAAGCTGACTCCAGTACCTTGGCAAGCGGCAAGGATCCCGTACATATGTTCAATCACAAGGACTGGATCCCAGTGTGCATCCTTCTGGGGTAGCTAACCCGCACATAGTTAAGCTAACACCCTTCATTGGGTGTGAACCTCTATACATTTGCTTGCAAGCCTTTCTTACTTTCATTCATTTGTTCGTTAATGCATGCATTCTTTCATTACGTTCCTCTTTTCATTATCTTTCACTTTACGTTACATAATATTTTTCGTTCATTCATAAACATTCAACATAAAGCCATGGGAAAATATCATACATAAGCAGGAACATAAACATAAACATAAACATACCAAGTCGTCACCATACAAGGCACCATCATACACACATAACATACATCATGCATAAACATGAAACATCATCATCATCACGCCCAACATACTTCTAGGGCCTCAACGGCCATCTTATATGTACTTACGGGAACTTCCACGTCAAAACATAAATTTGTACTCTCCCCCGAAAGTCAGTAATTAAACTATACTTCTCTTCAGGTACAACAACCCTATTTGGGCGTATGGGTACCCTTCAGTCACATGGCCTCCATGTGACTGACCTCATGCGAATGGACCAATGCGGATGAACACCCAATCGTGCGAATGGACCTCATGCGGATGAACACTATGCGAATGAGCACCTATGCGAATGGACCTTATACGGATGGACATTATGCGAATGAGCACTTATGCGAATGGACCCTCAGTCGTATGACTCCCTATGCGACTGGCCCTTTAGTCGTGCGACTGAGCCTCAATCGTGCGACTGAACCTCAATCGCACTCCATTCAGCCTTATGGCCTCCAGTCGGTCGCCTAGCCCTAGCTGATGCAGAATGCAGTTCATCCCGAACCCAATCTGCCATTTTCGACCTCCAAGCTTATCCAAACCCATTGTAAGCCCAAATCAACCATCCTAAACGTTAGGAATGCATAATACAACACCATTCAAGCACACACAAGCCCGGAAACAAACTCCAAACGCATCACACGCAAACACATCCAAATGGGCCAACACACACACATATACAAAAACGGGTTTACTATGTGTTCCAGCCCCGAATCAGTTGAAAACGAATAAAATAAGGGTCCTAGAACTCACACAAACGACACCAAGAAGAAGAGCTTCGTTTAAACCCGCTACACGAGGATTTTGCACACTCGAGCCACTCGAACCAAGCTTTCTTCTTCTCTTCTCCCTTTTCTCTCTTCTTTCTCTCTATGGCTGATGTTTGTGAGTGTGGGGAGAGGGTAAGGGCTGCCCTTTCCCTTTAAATACCCCCACTTACCCGACTTTCTCACATTGGCTAGTTTGGTCCCCCGACTTTGGACTTTATTTCTTTTTTCTTCTTTCATCGGCTTTAAGGAAAATATCCGGGTGTTACATGGGTTCAATTCACCAAGCATATGCTACAACCTATGATAGATAGCCAAGTTGATAATTAGTATATAACTAGTATTATGACTCACGCGTTGTGATGTGGGTGTAAAATAATGTAAAAACTAACATCAAAACTTAATCGTAACCCAACGTGTTATAGGGGCTTAAAACCTTAAAAAACGAACATCAAAATATTGTTGGGTATTTACGTGTTGAAGAGGATGTTGAAACCATTGATAACAACCATAATTTTATATAACAACGAATGTTGTCGAAAATCGGCCGAATATGACGTTAAAGCCATTGAACCACGCACGTAAAACCATGCTAAGTAGTATCCATGTCACATCACCATCAACTACCACTAGAACCGGAAAAGCTAACATTATAATAGAAATAAGAACGAAAAAATAACAACGGAAAATAGATGTAAAAATGTTGAACCACGCACATGAAACGTAAAAACAAACAATAATTAAATCGATGTAGGACCCACACTTGCGATGGGGTCGTTACACGAGAAAATATAGGTGTAAAAATGTCGAAACACATGCGCACGTTACGAAATGTTAACTCTTAAATTTTAGGCTGAATTGTAGAATGAAAAATTTGTGAATAATGAAAAGTACTATGGAGCAAAGTTGGAAGAGAAAATTTATAAGGGTTAAAGTTTAAAGATGTAAAAGTATTAGGTTGAAATAAACAGAATTAAAAAATTTAGATGGTTGTACTATATGCATAAAAATATGTACATACAAGCTAGTAATTAGTATATATTCTAGTATTAAGTGTCCCGCATTGTAGTAGGAGTCGTAAAACCATGCCAAGTAACACTAATTGCATACCACCGCCAGTGAACACCAACACCCAAAAACTCAGTAAAAAGGAATGAAAAACAAAAAAGGTAAATCCAAACGAAATGTAAAAGTAAAAAAGTTAAACTACGTATACGAAACGTAAAACATATAAAACAATAAAGTAAATCTATTGGTAGTGCAATGTGACAGTGCTATAAAATGGGAAAAAATAGGCTTAGTAGCAATGAGCTACACACGTACACTGCGGTGCGCTAAATTGCAAAGTCTAGATCGAAATGTAAAACGAAAATTTATAAAACATAAAAAGTATTTGGACCAAAGTTAAAAGCAAAAAAGTTTATGGTAAAGTTATAAAATATGTGAAAGTATTATGTTAAAAAAGTTAAAGGTTAAAAGAGAAAGATAAAAGATGGATACAAATCAGCAAAACATATTATACAACTCATAATGTATATCAAAGGTGGTTATTAGTGTGTGTGTATGTGTATGGTTAATTTCAAATGAAAACCAAGAGAAATTATAAAAGCCAATAAACCAAATTTTCACTTTTGATATTAATATCAATGACCCATATTGTTTGAATTTTTGTACATATATGGTCCCATAAAAGTAAAGTACAATGTTATCACAAGAGTACAAGCTTCTATTTATTTAAAATATGTGAGTAATTGATATTCATATACCAAATATGGAGATTTGATTTATTGTTTTTTATAATTTCTTTTAAACGCAATCCTATTTGGTTATATATATATATATATATATATATATATATATATATATATAATTTATAAAACATCTCAAATTTTTATTTTTAACCAATTTGGTAAAATTAGAACCTATGAAAATATAAACTTAATTTAGAGTTAGCTTGGTTAGTTTTGTGTTTTTAGCATGTTAATCTTGAATTTAAACCAGAGAAGGGTGTGGAAATCTCGCCCTGAGTGGGAACACCCTCCTCCTGAATCCGGCTCTGAAAATCGCTCCCCGAACTAGTGAATATTTACCAGGCTTCATCGGTTGCGTCGTCACTCTTTTCCAGCAAACTTAAATACAAAATGGAAAAACATGAAAAATCTGGGATGAGTCTGTGCAAAATGAGAAAAAACAGAAGAAAAGTAAGAAAAATAAAAAGGTCTAATATGACGTTGATTTGACAACCCAACAAACTTATGAGCCCGAGATGACTCTCACCCCGTAACATTATTATGTTTTTATGGTAAATAATAGTTTGTGTTATTTTATAAAAAATAAAACCCATTCTAGGAACATGTTAATTACTTACATTCGTCCATTTCTATTGTTTCAAAACAAGGGTTATCTATCTTATACCATAAAGATACATGTAAGTTACTTCCTACAATAATTTTTTTCAAAATAAATATATACTTGCTAAATAGAAAAATCAATCATATTATACTATATATTAAACACTCATGTCGGTAACTATAGGGGATTTGCTGACTTTATATGTTGACCACAACAATTTAGTTATTTGCTAAGAGGTCCTTGCAGGATAGGGCTGTAAACGAGCCGAGCCGAGCCGAGCCAGGGTGGGCTCGAGTTCGAGCTCGAAGCTTATCGAGCCGAGCCGAGCCGGCTCGAAAATTTCTAACGAGCTCAAAACACCCGCTCGAGTTCGGCTCGTGAAAAGCTCGAGCCAGCTCGTGGCTCGTTCGAGCCGGCTCGATTTATTTATTTATTTTTTTTTCACATTAGTTTATATAAAAACACAAAAATATATATTAGAGTTTTTATCTTTGTTGGATACTCCGTACTAAGGGAAACAAAGATCATTATTTTGAATATAAACAATTTGCTGTTAAGTTATATATTTTTTAAATAAAATACTTAATGTTTATAAAAATAATCTATTTTTATTTTAAGAAAACCTTTTTAAAATCCTAATGTAAAAATAATAATAATAGTAGTAGTAGTAATAATAATGATTATTATTATTATACAATATAAAAATATATATACACATATATTATATGCACCGAGTCACGAGCCGAGCCAACGAACCGAGCCACGAGCCGAGCTCGAATCGAGCTAACCCTGGCTCGAGTTCGGCTCGCTTAGAATTCGAGCCGAGCCGAGCCGGCTCGTTTAGATTCGAGCTTTTTTCGAGCCGAGCTTTTTTCGAGCTTTTCTCGAGCGAACTTCGAGCGAACTTCGAGCGAACTTCGAGCCACGAACTTTTTGCACAGCCCTATTGCAGGAACCATTTGCCGAGTTATTGTTTTCAATGGATTACACGTGTCATTTACTCAGGTTTAAAGACAAAAGATTAGTAGAGAGAGAAGCCATGCCAACGCCATCACTGGAAGAGGGTAGTAGCACTAGTGCCATCGATAATCCATGATGGCCGGTGATAGAGTAAACTTCAGTGGTAAATCTAACTATTGAGGTATGTAGAGTGATTGCTATAAGGGTTGATGTCTAATTGGTCAGATAGTGGTTATTTGGGGCTTCACGGGTAGGACAGTGGGGAACCACCAGAGGTTGTGGTGGTTGTGTGTCGGGACTCTTGCAACGGTGATAATATGGGTTTTGTTAACCAACATTTCGATTTAAGGTTATTTGAATTATTCTTTCCGCTATCTTCTGGCTTTAGATTTGCGGTCTTTCGTTTTGCATACTCTCCGATTCCGATTGTTGAATGTCGCTTTGTACAATTTCTTGCTGCATGCTCTTGATGTTGTTAATCCTCAGTTGTTGATTGCTTGGAATTTGTTCTTATATTTTATGGATTATGTGTTTGTTGATTGCTCATGGTGGTTAGATAGCTTAAACTACGGATAGCGTTATATGACTTTTGGTCATGGATGTGAGTTTTAGTTACTGGCCATGCTTATTGTTGTATCTGTTAGATGGTGATAATGTGAGTTTGGTCATCAATTTGGTCCGTTTAGTAGTGATCTTTTGTATAACTTCTTGTAGTAGTCATTGCTGACTTTCACTAGCTGATGTATGCTATCAATTGTTGCCTAAAGATGAGACAAAGTAATATCAGTATCTTTTTAATTTTGTTAAATTGGCTTCATTACTTATCACCAATACATACCATTGCTGATGTCATCCCAGTCATCCACTTTCATCTATATTTTTTTTAACTGAATCTACCTGAATAATGATCACAAACCCTTTATTAACATAAAATAAATATTAATATGCTTAAGCATTTTTTAATGTTTGGCATACCTTCTGAAGAGTATAGTATTGCATCTCATCACAAAGCCCATCCGAAAGGTCAACCATAATCATCTCACTGACTTTGTATACTAGAAGTTAGTGAAAAAAAATTATTAATATAATCACTACAAATTTTATAGCTTTAAATCTTAACTTGCGTAGGGACCAGCATGTTAAACAATCTTAACCACAAAACCAAGTGGACAAGAAAAGAGAAAGTTGATGATAACACTAACCAAAAATAGGATAAAAAGATTGAAACTCTCACAAAAACTATTTAAGAAATGTACTAAAGTGGTGCTTTTATGGATTTTTTCTTAATTTTCTTGGTTCTGTTTCTTATTTGTTTCTTTTTCATGTGTAGTTTAGAGTTTATACTTATGTAGTTTAGTCATTTGGAATGGAGGTAATTTTCGGTCCACCAACAACCAGGTAAGCAAGACCCTAACCTTTGTTGATTTTAATTTGTAATTGCTATATGAGTTCATCTATTATGAAATTTCTTCGATTTCATTTCATGTCAAATCTGACGTGTTGCGTGCTATTTAACTTTTACACAAATTATTTAACTTTTAATTGTTTTTGGGTTTATACCTCTTTTGTTGGTGTGTGTTTCTAGCCTTTATCCAACGTGTAATTTTGTTGTCGAAACTAACTTCCTCAATTTATTCAATTAGGCTTTAACACAATCACAAGTGCAACAAGATTGAAAGATTGAGGCGAAGCAAAACATTTTGATTTCTTTTGCAACTACTGCTGGTTTTGTGGAAGACATAATGTTATAAAAACTTTTTTTGGGTCAAATTGATAGCGTAAGTCTGGTTTGAACAAAACATAGATATATAGAGACAGTGTTTTCAACCTTATAGCTACGGCAACGCGCGGCATCAACATCTAGTTTATAATTAATAAATTATGAGTCGATTAAAAACTGGATTTTACTTGATAGGGCCATATACCATCACCCAGTTTTATTCTAATCAAATTAGTCTAGTTTAACTCCCACAAATAATCAATAGATAGATTTTTGTAGTAGCTTTTAGGGAATGCATGCGTTTGTCACTAACTAAACAAATTTGATCTTCACCTCACGAAATGGTCAAAGATAACAATTTGTGAACATAATTTTACGTATCTTCCAAGCAGAGGACTTCTATGAACTTTCCACTACAAGACACCACAAAAATAACATAGATATCTACACATATATAGATACACACAAACACACAAAAGCACTATCAAGTTTACCCTCCTTTAAGTTAAACAAATTTATTTTAGAAAATAATTTACATGCTTATAGAACAACGTATGTAAATAATTTTGTTCTTGTATATGTGCGTATGTATATAGAAAATAAAACTATCATCAATTAAACTCGACATAGTGATATAGACATAGTAATATTCTTCAGTTAATTATGAACTTATAACAAGTCATTTTCCGTTGACTACAAGTAAAAGAAGAGATATATATACACACACACATGTATATGATGTATGTGTGTGTATATATATATATATACACACACCTATATATATAAACATACATACATTCATATACATATGTGTGTGTGTGTATATATATATATATACATCCATACATACATACATATACACATGTATATATGTATATATGTATATGTATACATACATACATATACATATGTATATATGTATATATGTATACATACATACATATACATATGTATATATTATATATGTATATATGTATATATATGTATATATCTATATCTATATATAACTATATATATAACTATATATATAACTATATATATAACTATATATATAACTATATATATATATATATATATATATATGTATATATATATATATATGTGTGTGTGTGCGCGCACACACAAGGCTAGCTATATTTATAAGTAATATTTTTTGTGTCCATAGTCTGTGGTCTACAAGCACTTAGTAAAAACTAAGGGGTTGTAATCGTGTGTTGGCGGTGATATTGACATTGATAAACACATTAAAAGAAGTGTATATATTGAAAAACATATTGAAAAAAAGATGGCGTGAAATTATATTTGACAATCACACAAAACTTACAATTTTTTTTAGTTATTCCCTATAATAATTAAAAATCAACCATATTTATAATTAATAAATTATGATTCGATTAAAAATTGGATTTTACATGATAGGGAAATATACCATCACCCAGTTTTATTCTCATCAAATTAGTCTGGTTAACTCCCTTTTTTGTAGTAGCTTTTAGGGAATGCATGCGTTTGTCACTAACTAAAGGAATTAGATCTTCACCTCACGAAATGGTCAAAGATAACACACCTTATCTGAACAAGGTTTGTGAACATAATTTTACATATCTTCCAAGCAGAGGACTTCTACGAACATTCCACTACAAGACACCACAAAAATAACATAAATATCTACATATAGATACACACAAACACACACAAGCACTATCAATGGAGGACTTACCACCACACATCATGGTTGATATTCTCTCAAGACTTCCGGTCAAGACCATCATCCACAGCAAGTGCGTATGCACGATCTGGCGCGATCTAGTGTCGGACTCCGACTTTGCTAACATCCACCTCTCGAGATCACCCGCAGGCTTCATGATTCATCACGAGTTCGAGCAACATATGATGACCGGTCGCAATACACCAGGCGTCTTGAAATGGGTCGAGATCAAAGATGAGCCTGATGGTCACCAAAGGTTGCACCATGACCCCATCATGAGCCTTGATCTTGGTCTTGCACCAGTTTTTCGAGATGCTAAATTACTCCAGGTGGGCTCGGTGAATGGTTTGATTTGCTTGTGGGAGTTTGGTCATAAATGCTATAACACTTACATATGCAATCCCATCACTAGAGAATACATGATCCTCCCTAGGCAGCAATACTATAGGGAACAAGGTCCTGCCACAATTGTTTATGGCTTAGGCGTCGGGTCACTGACGAACGAGTACAAAGTGGTACGAACATTCGAAGGGGATATTCCACCAAAACGTGACCTAAGAGACCGCCCAAGTGTACTAGAAGCCGAGGTTTACACCCTTGGCACGGGCCAATGGAGGAGTCTTGGGCGTGTCCCATACTGGCTCTGTGGGTTCCATGGGCCATTTCTAAATGGCAACGCTCACTGGATCGTTGTCGACGATGATCCCCCCGAAAAGCTTTGTACTTTTGATTTCGACAAGGAGACATTTCAGTTGTTTCCATCTCCTCCTTCTGAAGGGGTAGCAAATAGCGCGATCTGTTTCCA
>CM044018.1:33231040-33411040 GCA_024085815.1 Flaveria linearis
TTTTGAAAATGTGTGTGTTTGACCCATTTAGGTGAGATTGTGTATAGTGTGTTTAAAGTATGATTTCGAGCTTGTGTGTGCTTGAATGGTGTCATAGTATGCTTTTCTAAGGTTTAGGAGGGTTGATTTGGGCTTAAAATAAGTTTGGAAGGGTTCGGAGGTCAAAAGTCGGGCTGCAGTTCGGGATGAACTGCAGTCTGCGCCTAGTTAGGGCTAGGCGACTGGAGGGCCAATCGGCCGACTGAGGGACGACTGAAGTCCAATCGCACGACTGAGGTTTAATCACACGACTGGGGTCCAGTCGCATGACAGGTCATACGACTGAGAGCCCAGTCGCATAGGTGCTCATTCGTGTAGGTGCTTATTCGCACGACTGAGAGCTCAGTCGCATAGGTCCATTCGCATAGTGTCCAATCGCACGGTTGAGGGTCCATTCGCACGATTGGAGGTTCAGTCGCATGGAATGTAACACCCGGAAGTTTGACTTTTTGGAGTGTTATGCGACTGAGTCTCAGTCGCATGGAACTCATGCGACTGGGGGACCAATCGCATCATGCTAGGACGATTGAAGGTTCAACCGCATGGAACTCATGCGACTGGAGGTCCAGTCGCATGGTGTTCAGGCGACTGGAGGCCCAGTCGGCTGGAGTTTGGGGCGACTGACCTGTAGCTATAAAGGAAGGGCAGCCATCTCTCCTCCCCCACACTTACACATTTCAGTCAGGAGAAGAGCAGAGAGAGAAAGAAGAGAGAAAGAAGAGAAAAAGAGAGAAAGTGTGATTCGGGCTCGAAACTTGACGAGTGACTAGTCCAAACGAAGCTCTTCATCTTCTCCTTATTTGTGTGAGTTCTAGAACCCCTCATTTACTTATTTTCATATGATTTTGGGGTTGGGATACATATAAACCCGTTTTTGAAAAAGTGTATGTTTGACCCATTTGGGTGAAATCTTGGGTAATGTGTTTAAGGTACGATTTAGGACTTGCATATGCTTGTATGCACTACTAGAAACTGTTAATAGATGACACGCAAAAGATGACGCGTGAAAAAAGATGACGCGCATTTACGCGTATCATAAATTATTTGTCATTTTTTAAAATTTTCTTAGAAAGGATGACACGCATTTTTGCGTGTCATCTTAATGTGTCATTTTTTAAAATTTTTAATACCGGGTCCTTATCATCAGTTCTTCATTCCAAAACTTCTCCCGCTTCAACTAAATCCCTAAACCTCAGCTCTCCCGCTTCATTCCCCCGCCGATATTCCCCCGTCGATCTTCCCCCGCCGGACGCGCCTGCCACCGCCGACCTTCCACCGCCGGTCGCGACCACTACATTGCCACTGCCGACCTTCCAGAGCCGGCCGCAACCCCCCACCACCACCATCGACCCTTCGACCTGCAGCCTCAATTAACCCGTAACCCTAACCATTCATCTGATCTAAAGCAGAATTCAATGTACGATTGAACAGATTTTGTGATATTAATCATTACGATTGTTGTAGATGATAATATGATATGTGTTGTGTCTGTATGATTTCGATATTTGGGTAACAAGTGAATCTGGATACAGATAAGGTATGTATTATTAACCTCTATCTTCCATTCATTCACTTCGATTTTTCAGTTTTAGGGCTTTCTATTGACATGTTGATCGGGCGTTTACTTGTTTTGATCAACGGTTTATGTTAATGAGATTGTGAATTTGTTTTGTGTTTTGTGCGTTTGTCAGTCTGCGGCGTCGATGAATGTCGGTGTTGGTTCGTTTAGCGATCCTGAAGGTCTCGAAGGCCTTGCTCATTTCCTTGGTAAAGATTCTTCTTCTTCTTCTTCTTTCCATTCTAATTAACTGTTGATTCTGTTGGTTTTTACTATTGTTGCGGATGAGGATGATGCGTGTATGCGATTGAAAACGGAATTTACTTTAAACAGTTGTAGGTTTAGGTCAAATTGAAATTGATCGATATGTTACTTTGAAGCTGAAGTTTTTTGAAGTTGTTAACAAAATATATAAACATTGACTTGAAATATGGCATTTCAGTATAAGTTTAAGTACATAGTTTCAATCATAATATGTATTGATACTTGTTATCTATAGTTTATGCAGAATTGTCCATATACTTGGTTTTGGAGTTCACAGGGTATATCAGAGTACAATTGATAATAATTGATTCAATATCATCACTTATTGCCCCAATTCTTGGGTGCAACAATCACAAGGTATTTATATATCACTTATATTTATATCACTTATTTAAATTGTATATCACTTGGGTCAAAACTGACAAGTTTAATTTGATGAAATTGGTTTTGTCTTAGGTTGGAGAAGGCAAAGAAGAATACACAGATGGTGATTTGGATGATGTTCGTGAAGACTGGGCGCGCTACGTATCGAATTTCATTTATATGTAGGCCTGAAAGGATATATTTGGACTTGTGTTGTTATTGGTATTTTACTTCTATTGAATTTGGACTTCTTTATGCTTTGTAGTTGTTAATTACCAACTTTTGTAATGCATTTCGCTTTTAATGGATTTGTAAACTTTGTTGGTATTTAATGGATTTCGCTTTTAATGTTATTCTACAATTTGTTTTAGAAAACAACAGGTAATTTATTAAAAATAAAAAAAATTAAAAAATGCAGCTAATTTTATGACGTGCATTGCGCGTCATCTTTTGCACGTCATAAAAATTTCATTGATGACACGCGCATGTGCGTCATCTATTCATTTATGACTACCCCTTCCTTGACGCGCATTGCCCGTCATCGTTTGCACGTCATAAAAGGCGCGCCATCGTTTGCGCGTCATAAAAAGATGACGCGCGGATGCGCGTCATAAAAAGATGACGCGCGGATGCGCGTCATCTATCATTTATGACTACCCCTTCCTTGACACGCATTTGCGCGTCATCTGACCCCCAGATGACGCGCAATGCGCGTCATATTTTGCGATTTTTCTAGTAGTGATGATGACCTAGTATGAATCCCTATGGTTTGGGAGGGCTAATTTAGGCTTGAAATGAGTTTCGAAGGTTTGAAGGCCGTAGGTCGCGGCTGCAGTTCGTGATGAACTCCAGTCGCTGCCCAGTTAGGGCTAGACGACTGAAAGGCCAGTCGGACAACTGAGGAACGACTGATGTTCAATCGTACGATTGAGGCTCAGTCGCACGACTGGGGACTCAGTTGCACGACAGGTCATGCGACTGGGAGTTTAGTCACATATGTCCAGTCGCACAGTTGTTCAGTCGCACGACTGAGGGTTCAGTCGCATAGAAGCCCATTCGCATAGTGTCTATTCATACGATAGGAAGTCCATTTACACGATTGTATGCCCACTCGCATAGCTGCCCATTCGCACGATTCAGTCGCATGGAGGCCATGCGACTGAACTATGTCCAATCGCCCAAATAGGGCTGATGTGAATGAGGAGAGATGTGTATGTAAGATGTATGTATGATATGTATGATGTGGCCTTATATGATGATAATGACTCATGATTTGTAAAATATCGATGTTCCATATGTCGATGTATGTTTATCTTTTCTTGACTTTACGTGCTATGTTAATGAATGAAACGAAAGTAATAAGAACGTAAAGTGAAAGGTAATGAAAGAGGAACTGATGAATGAATGCATGCATTAATGAATGAATGAATGAATGTAAGAAAGGCTTGCAAGCAAATGTATGGAGGTGCACACCCGTGCAGGTGTTAGCTTAACGGTGTGCGGGTTAGCTACCCCGACGGATGCACATTGGGGTCAGTCTTTGTGATTGACCATATGTATGGGATCCTTGCCGCTTACCCTAGGTGACTGAATCAGCAGTAGTGCACAACATTCGTGATTGATCATCACAGGTCCAGCACCTGCCAGTAGTGCACAATGTTCGGGTATAGCATATGGCATTGATCCAGAATGAAAGTGGAAAGATAAGTGGTGCATGTACCTACCCTAGGTGACTGGATCAACATTAGTGCACAACGTTCGTGGTTGATTACCACTGGTCCAGCACAAGCAATATTGTACGATTTCGGGGTATTGTACATGTCATCGAATGTAATGAACGTACGAATGAACGTATTGAATGAATGAATGTAATAAATGTATGAATGAAGGAAGAAATGTATGAACGAAAGAAGGAGTTCACGAACGAATATGAATGATAATGATGACGGTACACGAATGTAAGATAATGAATGAATGATGAAGATAATAATAATATTATCTACGTGTACGTATGTTGTGTGATCGTATGTAAGTAAAGAACGGTTTCAACGAAAGAAAAGTATGTTTTGTTATAAACTAGAACTCACTCAGCAGCGCTGATTTTTTTTATGTGTTTCCAGTTGGCAGGTAGAGTTGCTGAGGATGCCACGAGGCGGCTACTCAGCTCTTTTGGGATGGCATTCTCCTTTTGATAATGCTGCCACGCATTATGTTGCGGGCAAGTGTTCCTTGAGGATCCCGATAAATGGGATTACTTAAGGAATCTTCTTTAGACGAATTTTAATGCTTCTATACTAGAGGCCACTGTTTATGACCGTTTTGTAAACAATAACGATGTAAACACATTGTAAAAGCTTTTATGATGAATGCGATGTCTTTGAATGTTTCCGCTGCATGATTTTTGTAATGATTATAAAATGATGTGTTTTAAGAGCGATGAGCAACCAACTGTAGGCGTCCCGGGAAGGGGCCTTACAAGTTGGTATCAGAGCCATAGTTTAAGTGAAACGGGTAAATTTCAAAATAAACCTTAACTTAAACTGAGAATGGGACGGAAAGGGGAGGAATGCCAATCTGAGTAGCTGCGTGCCTTCAGGTATTTTCTTTAAAGTTAACCGGTATTATGTGCGCATGTTATGTGGCGTATGTGTTACTGTTAGAATTAGATACTAATGTAGTCAGGACAGGTAATGCTCGGGGTACGAAGAGTACAGTAAGTGGCTAATCACAACTGGCCACTGTAATCAGGGACTTATCATACTTGACATAAACTGAGCTATTTCCTTGAATGACCGTGTTAGTGTTTGAATCTTTCAGTGTGATAGAATGGCTGGGGTAGATCTTCCAAAGCTTCCCGGGGTGGAGGTGGTGGCGGACGTGGTGCTGAACCACGAGCCACAAAGGGAAGGCCTAGGTGGAGAAAGTGGTTCATGAAGAACCCGATACTCCTCATCAAGAGGGTGCTGACGAAAGCGCCAATTTGAGAGCCTCAGTAAAAGAGACAGTGGTTGAAGAGGTACATCAGGTTATGCAGACGATCTTACCGTCTGTGGTGACCGAGGTGATAAAAGCGGTCTGAGAAGGAAGAGAAGGAAAATAGGTCCTCAGGGAGACAGGGGTAACAAGAGCCGAAACGGTTCATTCTAATGATGAAGAGGAAGAGGAGGAGGAGCATGTGCATGAGTCAGCATGAGGCTGTAACTACGAGGCGTTTATGAGGTGCAAGCCCCTACTTTTGACGGTAACAGCACTGCTGCTGCTGCTCACCAATGGGTGAGGGAAATGGAGGCTGTCCTCGATATCAGCGAGTGCCGTGAGGACCAAAAGGTGAAGTTCGCTACCCACTCTTTCACGGATTCGGCTTTATGCTGGTGGGATAACGTGGTCCAAGCCGAGGGTAGCAGGGCCATTGGGAAGATGAAGTGGTCCGAATTGAAGAGGTTGGTGATCGAGGAGTTCTGTCCTCATCGGGAAATCGATAAAGTTGAGAGAGATTCCTGCAGCTGGAGGCGGGACGATGACCCACCAACAGTACACCACGAAATTCAACGAAATGGCACGTCTGGTGCCAGATCAGGTGACTCCTCTGACACGAAAGATCAAGAGGTATATTCAGGGTTTGCCGGCGGATATCCGCAGGCATATGATCGCTGCCCGACCAACCACCTTTAGGTCGGCGGTGGACTTGGCGGGAAGGCTGTATGATGAAAGGGCAGTGGTGGTGGTGACTGATGGTAATAGAAGGGTGGTGACAGGAATTGGAACGGGAAGAGGTTTGGCCGGGGTGATGCCTCGACGAGTAACAAAAAGCACGGGTGGATGATCGCCGTGTAACCACACTAGGTACGGACCGAAAAGGTGTGGTAAATGTGGAAAAGAGCATGGTGGGGAGTGCCGACTAGGGCTGAATGTTTGTTTCAAGTGTGGAAAGCCTGGTCATATGGCTAGAGAGTGTAAGAGCGTGAGGTGCTTTAACTGTGGGGAGAGTGGCCATATGATAATGACAGGATCTCAGCCTCTCGTTTGATCAATCAGATTGGTTTGCAGCGGATTTAGCACTTAATTAGCAATTATGGTAAGAACATAAAAGATATTGCAATTAAAAGCGACAATATAGAGAGAGAAAAGAGTTCTGCGAAAAATAATTGTTCTATAGCTCAACACGTTTCGGCAATTAAAACAGCATGGTTCACCATCCTTTTATAGGCGGCAAAAGGATGGTGGTGATGTCCTTTCTCTGACATCAACAGATTATTAAAATTACAACTGGCGGAACATAAAACTACTGAAGATGTCAACAGCTGACATCTTCTTACAAAAGTGTCCCTATCTTTTACAAATACTGACAAAAGTAAACTACTGAAATTCTACAACGACTGAAGAACAAACTCTTCAGTCGTTTATAACTACTGATACTATAACAGCTGAAGAACAAGCTCTTCAGCTGTTGTACAACTACTGAAACAAAATAAACTACTGAAAAGAAAACCATCACAACAACTGAAGAAGACTTCTTCAGCTGTTGTGACAAACTCTGAGTCTTCAGCACTTGTTCTTCAGACTTGGCTTCAGATGATGTAACAGCTGATGACTTCAGTAGATGTCATCAGCTGTTTTCTTCAGTCTTTGTCTTCAGACTTTGTGCTTCAGTAGAAGTTCTTCAGCTCTTCAGTTCTTCAGCTTTTGATTCTTCAGCACTTGTCTTCAGTACTTGAAGTCTTCAGTACTTGTATGATCAGTACTTCAGACTTCAGTACTTGTCTTCAGTACTTTAGAGTCTTCAGCTGTTGTTCTTCAGTTCTTTGATCTTCATACTTTGATCTTCAGACTTTGTCAGAACAGCTGATGGGAGTCTTCAGCAGTTGTTGCAGTGGCATATGGGACTTAGAGGTTTTCCTGAGCTTGGCTCATTGGTTCTTTTGGTCCAACAAACTCCCCCTGAACCAATGCAGCCAAAACCTCTAATTATCTATTGTCCCACTTATTGTTGGCAGAATATTGGTCTATTTCCTTCTAGATCAGATTAGAAGTTGACCCAGATAAGCACTGGCCTGGGAGAAGGTTTCTAGTGTTTGTTTGGCTAAGTATGGATGGGAGCTCTGTTTTGGGGAATTGGACACATAGCTGTTGTCCCATCCATGAAACCTACCTCCCATGTACTAACCTGTAGGATTCTCTGGTGTAGGCTCGGACGAAAATCATTTGTTCTTCTTTGGTCATGTCTTCAGCCCCACCATCGAACAATCCTTCACGGCCGTACATCTCTGAGACAAACTTGACCTGTTTGCCATTCTTGAGCTCAACTGTTGTGATTTGCTTATATGTAAATTCATCTGGATGTCTGCCTTCTAGCAACAAGTTGAGCTCATCTTTGTGGAAGTTCTCAAGCTTCTTATAAACTAAGCCTTTTCTAACCATCCTGTTCTCCAACATCATTTCAGGTGGTTGCTTAGACTTATAAGCTTTCTCGAACTCATCCACAATTTCCCAGGGTGTTACTACAAGAGCCACTGTGATTACTTCATCTGCAATCCTCTTCATCTGGCTCTTGTACCTCACAGGAATGTCTTTCTTTGTAATCCTGTGAGCCACCTTCGGATCAGGCCAAGCCCTCACTCTCTCTTTGTTATATTGGAAGGTTTGTTTGAGAGTGAAGAGTCTCAGAGCTTCTTTCTTCATGTTCATGATAGAGGTAGAGGTAGCATATGCTTGGTCAATTGACTTAAGCATTTCAGCATCATGAAGCTGCTGCTGTGCCTCTTCCTCTATCTTTACCCTCACAGTGTCCATCTGTGAGGTGGGAGTGATGGTTTGGGGTTTGGCTTTTGGTAGAGGATGACTGCTGAAAGGGGCATCTATCCTCCTCATCCTCCTCTTCTTCTTCTTCTTGCAGCCTCAACACCCTTCTCTTCTTCTTCAAGGTGGATCATTGGCTGCGGGTTTTGATGGTGAAGGGGTTGGTTTAGTGGGTTTTGGTTGGGTTGTTGGTGTGGGAATGTTGGCAGCACTGCTAGTAACCTAGAGATAAGAGCTGGTTTGGTCTGTTTTACTAGCAGTGTCCTGTTCCCAGCACCGGCTTCTGAGAGGGCCTCAGCGACCAGTCCTTTTATGAAGTCACCAGCTGAACAGATCTTGGCGACTATAGCCAAGATTCTGTCCCTGGTCCGTGCTTTGACATCAAGGACTGGCCTGCCCAGATACTTCGAATGAATCTACTCATAGCCTCGAGTCTCTTTTTATCCTCTTGGCTATAAGTAGACCATCGTATTCGATCTCCCTAGTCTCCATCTTTCTGAGCTCCTGATCTAGCAATGCTGTGTCCTTGTCAAAGCCTTGCCTGAACAGCTGACCAATGGCAGAGTCCATTGATCTGCTTTGTTCAGCATCAGCCTCCTTGACAAGGGCTGCTAGATCGGATTCAGCCACCTTCTTTCCCTCCTCTCCCTTTTTCTTATAAGTGGCACTGAAATCCTTTTGGATTCCAGCCACTTCTATATGCTCAACCTCCCTCTCCTTCCTCTTCCCTTTCTCCCTCACCCTACTACTCTCCTCAGCCATCTCCCTCTCAACCACCACCTCTTTCTCTGCCTCTAACTCCTCCTCTCCCTCTTCCTCTTGGCTTGTACTGATGTCTCCCCCTTTTTGGGTGCATTGGTTGGGGTTTGACTATCAGCAAGCGCCTTAGTAATGGCAACCTCCACCATGGGTTGTATATAAGTGGGAAGCCTCTCATCAAGGGTTTGAATGACTATATCTTTAAGTATGGGTGTGGTGAGAGGCAAGGATTTCTGGAGGATAGCATCCAGCTGCTCAGGGGGTTCTGACCCTGAGGCTAGTGCCAGAAGCAGGGGCTGGGGGCGAGTTTTTGGGAGTGGCTCAGCGTTTTTGAGACCTTCGGGTGAAGGTACCATCTGTGGGGTCATGGTGGCAGATGGACTTCTATCTTGAGTCATTTGAGCAAGCAGCTCTTTGAGTCTGCATATCTCATCCTCTAAGATAGTGTTTTGAGCAACTACGTCAAGAAGAAGCTCAGGTCATCATCAGTGTGAACTGAATCATCTGACCTCTTGATAATGTCAGGATGTACATGCTCTGAGTGTGGCTCAGATATAGCATGTGCCCCTTGTTCATGGTACTGGGGACTTCCAGCCTCCGGATTGGATCCATCATCGGCAGTTGCCTCTAGTGAGGTCTTATTGATGTTACCAGCTTCACCCTGCTCAGATGTTGATGCAGAGGAAGTGGTAGCCTCACCAGATTGTCCTATCTCCCTAGCCACACTGGGAGATTGGTCTTGTGATTCTCTGTGATGTGGGCTCCCACCGGCACTTGTATCCACCCCCTCTTCAGTTGGAGTCTCCCCAGTTGTAATAGGTTTCTGGGGAGAGGGTGGAGTGCTCAGATGGGTCAGCACTTTCGCGATAACCAATGTAGGGCTTTGTGGGGCGGTCTCATCAGGAGATGGGCTCGAAGCAGAGTGCACAGGGGGAGGATTGTGCTGTTCAATGGCAGTCCTCTCAATTGAGATAGACCCCAGTAGTGTGGTTGCCCCAATATTGGTTGCATCAGGCTCCTGTTGAGAGGAAGCCTGTGCGGTTGTGGTAGGTGGAGTCGTGGTACCTGCTGGGAGAATCGAACCAGCAGGCACATCCTGCCTTTGTGTTGCAGGGGCATCCTCAGGGGACTCATCTCCCTGAGTAGCCTTTTTGGGCTTCTTTTTGGCTTTTGATTTGGTGGGGACTTTGGATTTGGAGGTGGAGGTTGTGGGTTATGCTGCGTGGGTTTTCGCAGCCGGCCAGCCTGTTTGAGTGTGTGGCCAGTGTTGTGCCTGGAGTATACCTCGGCTAGAACAGCCATGGCAGGGACCCCAGTGCCAACTAGTCCCTCAGCCTGAAGCTAGTTTTCTATCATGGCCATTATGAACCGTGGATACAAGATCCAACGGTTAGAAAGAGGTTTTGTGGCCATGTCTTTAAGTTCCAAAAAGATGAGATCAGTTAAGTTTAGAGGTTGATGCTCAAAGATAGAAAACAATACCTGTTGCTACCTTGTTGACATCTGGTCCCACGAAGAGGTTTTGGGAGCCAGACACACGTTCACCATACGAAAAATGAGGTGTTGGGGATCAGGGAAGTGCTTCTTCAACAAGGTGGAGGCGGAGAGGTCACCCTGGTAGTCGTTGGATGTGAATGATAGATCCAGGGCACCTTTGGGGTAGGAGGTTGGGTGGGTGGCATCCTCCAGCTGTAGGGTTTGGCGCAGGGTAGCTGGAGTGATAACCACGGGGTGGTTGTTGACGGAGGACCGGAGAGAGCCCTCGCCATCCTGCTCTCCGGTGTGGACGGTTATGTTTGTCCAAAACTCCGTCAAGGAGTCGGTGTATATAGTAGGGTTCAAGAGAAAAGCCGTTTTGTATGGTGAGTCGTGCATAAGATCGACAACTTGGTGAAATTTGGGCCATAATGGCGATTTGGTGAGATGAGCGACACAGTTGTGTCGAGGTTTTAGTTGCATGTTCGCCATTAATGGTGTATGGGAATTTCAGAGGTTTTGAAAGATTAGGTCAAGTGAGGAGTAAATGCTCTGAAGGTGGGGTATTTATAGGGTAGGGCAAAGGCTTGAAAGAAAACTACTGAAGGTTTTGGTGTTAGTGATCAGTTGTTGTAACGACTGATGACGTGGTTTTAACCTTCAGTGGTTGTAACATCTGAGGACTTGGTGTTGGTCTTCAGTAGTTGAAACTACTGAGACTTTGGTTTTGTCCTTCAGATGTTGTAAACGTCTGAAGAGTTACTGTCAGTCTTCAGTAGTTATGAACTACTGATGACCTGATATTCTTCTTCAGACGTTGTAACAACTGAAGACTTGGTGTTAGCCTTCAGTAGTTGTGAACTACTGATGACATGGTTTTGTCCTTTATTGTTTGGGTATGAAACAGCAGCTGTTGTCATCAGCTGATGAGAAATTACTCATCAGCTGTTTCCGTCAAATCAGTTGTTTCATACTAGCCTCTACACTTACTCATCAGCTCTTTGGCTGATTTTCAGATGTTTCATCGACCCTTCAGCTCTTGTGAATATTTATGCCTTCAGCTCTTGTGAATATTTATGCCTTCAGCTCTTGTGATCAGATGTTCACAAGTGCTGATGAAATACTCCAGAGCTGGTGAACAAAATCTGTCTTCAGTACTTGTGTAAGATTACACATCAGTACTTGTGAGCAAAATTTGTTCTTCAGTACTTATTTATTTGAAAATCATACATCAGTAGTTGTAATCCACTTCACTACATCAGTTGTTTTCAATAAATAATGTACATCAGTACTTTGAGTCAATTTAGTCTTCAGTAGTTGTGAAAGAGCTGAAGACTGAATTACTCATCAGTACTTGTATTTGACCTAATGCTCATCAGTAGTTATGAAATAAGAGCACTAGCATAGGTCAAATTAATCAAGCTGCAGCATACCAAGCCGTAGTACCAAATTTTGGAATGTGGCACTATCTAAGGCTTAGTGAAGATGTCTGCAAGCTCATCAGCACTAGGCACAAACTTAGGATCAATCAGACCTTTTTCATAGCAATCCCTGATAAAATGATGTCTGATCTCAATATGTTTGGTCCTAGAGTGCTGGACTGGATTTTTGACAATACAAAGAGCTGAAGCACTATCCATTAATAATGGAGTCTTAGTCTCAGTAATGCCATAATCCAGAAGTTGATTCTGAAGCCAGAGTATCTGAGAGGTACAACTTGCAGCAGCAATGTACTCAGCTTCAGCAGTGGATGTAGCAATTGATGTTTGTTTCTTACTCTGCCAAGAAACTAAACAATTGCCTAGGAATTGGCAACCACCAGAAGTGGATTTTCTGGTGACTTTGCATCCTGCATAGTCACTATCAGAGAAAGCAACTAATTTGCAAGAATGCCCAGTTGAATACCAAAGACCTAGTGATTGGGTACCTTGCAGATATCTAAAGATCCTTTTGACTGCAATCAAATGGGATTCTTTAGGTGCAGCCTGAAATCTAGCACAAGAACATGTTGCAAACATGATGTCTGGTCTAGAAGCTGTAAGGTGCATCAAGGACCCAATCATACATCTGTAAAGGGTTTCATCAACCGCTTTACCTTTCTGATCTACATCTAGTTGTGTGATGCTGCTCATGGGAGTAGAACAGGGCTTACAGGTTTGTATATCAAACTTATTCAACAACTCTTTTGAATATTTGGACTGATGGATAAAGATTCCATCATCCTGTTGTTTGATTTGCAAACCTAGAAAGAACTGTAATTCTCCCATAGCACTCATTTCAAACCTTAGCTTCATGAGCTTTGTAAATTCATCACACAACTTTGGATCAGAGGATGCAAAGATGATGTCATCGACATAGATTTGAACAAGGAGCTTATGTTGTCCCACAGTCCTAATGAATAAGGTTTTATCAATGGTGCCTCTAGTGAACTTATTTTCTAAAAGAAAGTTGATAGTGTCTCATACCAAGCTCTAGGAGCTTGCTTCAGCCCATAAAGAGCCTTATCAAGCTTGTACACCCAATCAGGATGTTTATTGTCCTCAAAGCCTGGTGGTTGACACACATAAACTTCTTCTTTTATTTTTCCATATAAGAAGGCACTTTTGACATCCATTTGATAAACCTTAAGACTGTGAAAGGTAGCATAAGCTAAGAATAGTCTGATTGTTTCCAGTCTGGCCACAGGTGCAAAGGTCTCATCATAATCGATGCCTTCCTCCTGTGCAAACCCTTGAACAACCAGTCTAGCCTCGTTCTTGACAATTTGGCCCTTCTCATCTGTTTTGTTCCTAAATACCCACTTGGTACCTATAGCACACTTACCTTTGGGTAGTGGAACAAGCTCCCACACTTGCTGTTTCCTAAACTGAAGAAGCTCAAACTGCATAGCTTCCACCCATCCATTGTCTCTTAAAGCAATATGATAGTTCTTTGGCTCTTGCTGACTGATGAAGGGAGCATAGAAGCAGAAGTTGGACAATTGATTCCTGGTTAAAACTCCAGCATGAATATCACCAATGATTTGAGATGTGGGGTGATTCTTGAGCTCTTGATAGACTATGATATCTGTGCAAGTGTTTGTAGATCCATCAGCAGCAACAGATGGTGATGGAGATTCCTGAAACCATGTAGAGGATGGCAGCTCAAACGAAGTAGAGCAAGCAGAAATCTCATCAACATTTGTAGTGGATGGAGCTGCTGAGGCTACTGGAGCATCAGGTTCAGTGGACTCAGGCAGGTTGTCACTAAACCTGAAGAGGTGAGTACTGACTACATCATCATCAGTACCACCAGGTGAAGATCTGTTGACAGGCTCAACAGATGGAGGTTGATAAGGAACATATTGTGGTATCCAGATCAAACAACTCCACAGGGTTTTGTGGAATCTTGTCCTTTGGAGATTCATTGAACTTAACATGCAGAGTTTCTTCAACCCCCTTAGTTCTACAGTTGAAGACTCTGTATGCCTTGCAAGTTGACGAATAACCAATAAAATACCCTGCATCCACCTTACTAGCAAACTTCTGGAGTGGGTTGCTAGTGTTGAGAATGAAGCATGGACACCCAAAGGCTCTAAAGAATGAAATCAGAGGAGCCAAATGATGAAGAACTTCATAAGGAGTGTTCATCAACCTCTTATTCACTAAAGCTCTATTCTGTACATAGCAAGCTGTATTGACTGCTTCAGCCCAAAAGGTCAGTGGCAACCCTGAGTCAGCCAACATTGACCTTGCTGCTTCAATGAGGGTCCTGTTCTTTCTCTCCACCACTCCATTCTGCTCAGGAGTTCTAGGAATACTAAACTGCCTTCTAATTCCCTGGACAGGTAGAAGTCATCAAGTGTGTGGTTTCTAAACTCTGTTCCATTGTCACTTCTCACACACTTGACCTGTAGGGAATACTGCTTTTCTACAAGTAACACAAAGTTCATTATAGTCTTGACTGCTTCATCCTTGGAGTGCAAGAAGAAAGCCCATACAAAACTTTGTGTTGTTTTCCTTTCAAGCAAGCAGTGCAGAAGCTGCAAGCAAGCAGTGGACTTTGGTTCTTCTATTGAAGGGAATGAAACTTTGTGTTGTTTTCCTTTCAAGCAAGCAGTGCAGTCATCTTCACACTTGAACTCCTTCTGAGGCAATCCTCTTACTAAACCATGGCTTATAAGCTGATTCATGTTCTTGAAATTAACATGACCCAGCCTTCTATGCCATAGTGTAGACTCTTGAGGAGATGCCTTAGAGAATAGGCAAGGATGGCCTTTTAGATCCATCTTTTTAGAAAGATCTAAAGCATACACTCTTCCTGTCCTGTTGGCCTTCAGGAGAGTGTGTTCATCCAATGCCTTGTCAATCAAACTCAGAACTTGGATGATAGAATCCGACAGTTCTGGCTTGTGAAAAGGGCAACATGGCCTTTGTCACACATTTGACTGACACTCAAGAGGTTGTACTTGAGATTCTCCACATGGTTAACATCATCAAACCGTATTTCCCCATTGGAAACAAAGCCTTTTCTGATGATGTAACCCTTTGCATCATTGCCAAAGGAAACAAATCCCTTCTTTCCTTGAGAGTAGTCATTAAGAAGGGAGCTGCTTCCTGTCATGTGCATGGATCCTCCACTGTCTACATATCAGATGCTTCTATGGCATGTTGAAGAACCCTGCAAACACAACCATGTGTTAGTTAGTCTTGGAGACCCAATCCTGTTTGGTTTTGGGTCTGTTCTCAACTACAGGTGCAGCACTAACAGGTGTGTTATATGTGACAGTCTGAGGTGAAGACGATGGTGCAGACGAGGAACCCTTTGGCTTGGACTTCCTTTTCTGTGGTTTCAACACAGGAGCATCTAAGTGGTTGAATCTTCCCACTAGTTGCTGAACCATCATCACCAATTGTGTCTAATTCTGTGATAAAGCCTTCAGCTCTTCAGACACATTGGAGTTTGCTGATGATGAGTTCCTATGTTGTACCATCTTTTTCTAAGCAACCTCAGCTGTTGCCTGAGTAATCCCTACCTTCTTTTTAGATTCAGCTTTGGGCTTAGGGGTTTCAGGCTTGGATGTTGCTAGTACAAACTTGGTTTCAAACTCATTCTTCATTGTATTGATGTCCTCATTGATTTTCTCCTTCTGTTTGAGTTTGGAACCCTTTTGTACCAGCAATCATCAGTAAGATGATTGAACAAGCCACATATCTCACATGGCTTTTTCTTCATCTTATGCTGATCATCAGCTGAAGAGGATTGAAGTGCTGAAGACTTGTTCTTCAGCTGTTTGCCATCAGTACTAGCAGTTTTCTTCCTAGTGCCTGCTTTCCTGGTATCCTCTTTAGCTGTCTTCAAACCTTTCCTACTGTTAGTTTTCTTCTCTTTAGTGCTAACAGTATTGAGGTTTGAACTTCAGATGTTGTCACTTGCTCTCTAGTACCTTCAGTACTTCTAGTGACAACACCTGAGTTAATCAGCCTTTTGGTCATGTGACAGTCAGCATTTAAACCATCAGCTGTTGTAGCATCAGCTGATTGGTTTTGGCAGAAGTTAATGCTGACTTCTATTCTGATGATGCTGATTCAGAAGATAGTAGGTCACATGATGAGAAGGATTGGTTATTGCTCTCCCCATCAGATTCAACTTCTGCTCTTGAAGTGAAATCTGTAGGAGGAGCAGTGTGATTATAACCAATGCCAAACTTCACATTGGAAGCTGATTGCTTGCGAAGAAGCATTTCAAAACCCTTGCATGATTGCACCCATCGATCACACTCAACTTGGGTGGTTGCAAGAGTTTCCTTGAGTCTCTGTACTTCTCTAGAAGTACATCTTCCCTAGCTTTATCATATTTGATTTGGCATTTAAGCTTGTAAATCTCATCATTTTTATCTTTTAGAGCAACCTCAAAATCAGCTTTTATTTTGGAAATAGTATGCTCAAGCTCAATATTTTATCTATTAAAGCTACATTTGCTTCTCTAATAGAAGCAAATGCTGCTATGCATGATTCAGAACAAAGCTTGGCTTTTGCCTCAGTGGATACCTGAGATGAGGCATTGGATGATGACCCTTCAAGGGCTATCAGAGCAAGATTTCCAAAAGGTTGGTCACCACCATGTTGACCAGCACCTTGGAGTAGTTGATCCTGACCAGATATCTCTTCTGGTTGACTACTCCAGTCAACAACACTTGGGTGAAAAAGATGTGTTGTTGAGGTTGTGTGTGATGATGAGATTGGGAAGATTGAGGCTCTGGAAGAGCATGAGGTGGTTGAGCTGGGGGTGCTTGAGTTTGACTAGGCTGAGGCATGTAGTAACAGGGGTAAGGATATGGCATATGACCCTGTGGCACAAAATAAGCAGGTGGTGCCTGTGCTTGTGATGGATGGCCAGAGCTGGAGGAAGGTTGCCCTCTGTGCTGTGAGCTATTGCTGGGAAAAGTCACAAAGGGTGCAGAGGAGTTAGATCCAGATGATCTACACTCTCTTGCAAAGTGTCCAAGCCTTTGGCACTTGTGACACCTCAACTTGCTCTTGTCAAAACCAATTTTGGTTTTGCCAGAGAGTCCAGGGAATTTCCTACCAGTTCTCTTGTATAACTTTTGAGAGCAGATATTATCATTGCCATTTGGTTCAAAATATCCATCTCTTCCAGATCATCATCCGGAATGCCCTTCAAGTCCTCCGTCAGAAAGCACAAGTTGTCACCACCACCTCCTGAACTACTAACACCAACAAAAGCTTGTTCTGAGTTGGTAGAGAAATCAATATGCTCATCATAAGAACTTTCTGATGAAGCATATTCTGACTCATGACTTATCAAGGCAGTATTACCTTGGACAAAGTCATCAGCGAGCTTGCCAGAAGAGGACAACTTCCTCTTTTGCTCTATCTCTCTCTCAAAAGTGAGCAGTTTCCCATGAAGTTGGGTGAGAGATAGAGTTTCCAGATCAGCACTGGAGCGTAGGACAATGGTGTATGTGTCCCATCTCTCAGGCAGTGACCTGAGGAACCTGTTGTTCATCTGGCTGTTGGTGTACTCTTGTTTGACCATCTTCAGCTCAGAGATCAAACAAGAGAACCGCTCAAACTGCTGGGTCAGAGTCTCACCCTTTCTATATGAGAATGTCTCATATTGTTGGGCGAGGATTTCCCTATTGTTTGCTAAGACCGAATCAGTTCCTCCAAATTGTTCCTTTAGAGCAACCCATAGGTCATGAGCAGACTCATGATGCAAGAGCCCTGAATATATCTCATTAGGAATGGCCATGGCTAGAATTCCATGGGCTCTAGCATCAATTTCGAAAAGCTTTAGATCTTCGTCCGAATATTGTTCAGGTTTCTTCGCAACCTGTTCATTAGATTCCGGGACGCTCACCATAGGCTTGTATGGTCCATGCACCACTGACTTCCAACAACCAGTACTGTTGACAGCCAAGTGGTGTAGCATACGTCTTTGCCATATGTTATACTCGTTCCTAACAAGCATCGAAGGCTTTGTTGAGGAACCAGTATTGTGAGGATCATTAATTGGTGTCGTCATCTCAGGTTTTAGTCAAAAACAAGTTTAAACAAGACAAACGTAACTAAAAACCACCCGAGGACCTCAAGATTTTGGCCAGAAACAGCAGAAACTCACTCTCTATGGCTAATTCTTGCAAATTGCTAATTCGATCAAACAGAGAGATCAAAAGAGCAGTTTCAAATGATCAATAGTGAAATCGATCAATGATTAACCTACTCTGATACCATTTGACAGGATCTCAGCCTCTTGTTTGATCAATCAGATTGGTTTGCAGCGGATTTAGCACGTTAATTAGCAATTATGGTAAGAACATAAAAGATATTGCAATTAAAAGCACGAATATAGAGAGAGAAAAGAGTTCTGCGAAAAATTAATTGTTCTATAGCTCAACACGTTTCGGTAATTAAAACAGCATGGTTCACCATCCTTTTATAGGTGGCAAAAGGATGGTGGTGATGTCCTTTCTCTGACATCAACAGATTATTAAAATTACAACTGGCGGAACATAAAACTACTGAAGATGTCAACAGCTGACATCTTCTTACAAAAGTGTCCCTATCTTTTACAAATACTGACAAAAGTAAACTGCTGAAATTCTACAACGACTGAAGAAAAAACTCTTCAGTCGTTTATAACTACTGATACTATAACAGCTGAAGAACAAGCTCTTCAGCTGTTGTACAACTACTGAAACAAAATAAACTACTGAAAAGAAAAACCATCACAACAACTGAAGAAGACTTCTTCAGCTGTTATGACAAACTCTGAGTCTTCAGCACTTGTTCTTCAGACTTGGCTTCAGATGATGTAACAGCTGATGACTTCAGTAGATGTCATCAGCTGTTGTCTTCAGTCTTTGTCTTCAGACTTTGTGCTTCAGTAGAAGTTCTTCAGCTCTTCAGTTCTTCAGCTTTTGATTCTTCAGCACTTGTCTTCAGTACTTGAAGTCTTCAGTACTTGTATGATCAGTACTTCAGACTTCAGTACTTGTCTTCAGTACTTTAGAGTCTTCAGCTGTTGTTCTTCAGTTCTTTGATCTTCATACTTTGATCTTCAGACTTTGTTAGAACAGCTGATGGGAGTCTTCAGCAGTTGCTGCAGTGGCATGTGGGACTTAGAGGTTTTCCTGATCTTGGCTCATTGGTTCTTTTGGTCCAACAAATAAAGATTGCAAGAAGCCGAGGTCTGAGAGTTCCGGTGTGAAGAAGACGGGGAATAAGGGATCGAAGGCAAGCGCCAGGGCATTCACGATGACGTAGGAAGAGGCTAGGACGGACCCTGATGTTGTGTCCAGTATGTTTCTGGTGAACCAAACTTTAGCCTCTGTACTATTTGATTCGGGTGCCACTAGGATTTTTATTTCTGCTGCTTTCTGTGCCAAACTGCCTGTTAGTCGTAGGCGCGTAGATGTACCGTTTGAGGTAGAAACTGCAATAGGTAAGTCTACCTTGTGAGGTGGAATTAGAGGGCCACAAATTTCCGGTTAGGCCATTTGCGATGACTTTGGGTGGTTTTGATTTGGTGCTTGGGATGGATTGGTTGGCGGACTTCGAGGCGAACATAGTGTGTCGAAAGAAGATGGTTTGTTTGATAGCGCCTGAAGGGAGTTCGGTAACTGTTTATGGGGATCAGGTCACGACGATTCCGAAGATGATCTCAATGGTGGTGGTGGGAAAATGTATGAGGCGTGGATGTAGCGCCTTCTTATGCTATGTAAAGGATGTGGAAACGCCAACACCACAACTATCTGATGTCCCTGTTGTGTGTGACTTTCCAGATGTGTTTCCCGAAGACTTATCGGGAGTGCCACCTGACCGAGAGATTGAGTTTCAGATCGATCTGATACCAAGCTCCCAACCTGTTGCCAAGGCACCATATCGATTGGCCCCGACGGAAATGAAAGAGTTGATGGAGCAGTTGCAAGAGCTGCTAGATAAGGGGTTCATTAGACCGAGTATCTCACCGTGGGGTGCTCCGGTCTTGTTTGTAAAGAAGAAAGACGGTAGTATGAGGATGTGTATCGACTACCGCGAGTTGAACAAGTTGACGGTGAAGAACCGATACCCCTTGCCGAGAATCGATGATCTGTTTGATCAACTTCAGGGTGCCAGTTGGTTTTCAAGGATAGATCTTCGATCAGGCTACCATCAACTGAAGGTGAAAGAGCAGGATATCCCTAAAACAGCTTTTCGTACGCGCTACGGTCACTACGAGTTTCTTGTCATGTCTTTTGGTTTGACCAATGCGCCAACTGCTTTTATGGATCTGATGAACCGGGTGTGTCGGCCAATGTTGGATAAATCAGTGATTGTGTTCATTTATGATATCTTGATTTATTCGAAGAGCGAGACTGAGCATGCTGGGCACATCCGAGAAGTTCTGGAGACGTTGAGAAGGGAGAAATTGTATGCTAAATTCTCCAAATGCACGTTCTGGTTGAAAGAAGTTCAGTTCTTGGGTCACGTGGTGAATCCGGAGGGTATTATGGTCGATCCGGAAAAGGTGGAAGCGGTAATGCAATGGAAGTCTCCAAAGACGCCATCTGAAATCCGAAGTTTCTTGGGTTTGGCGGGCTATTACTGAAGGTTTATCCAAGAATTTTCCAAAATCGCTTCTCCACTAACTAAGTTGACCCGGAAGGATGTGAAGTTTGTATGGGGTCAAGCTCAGGAAAAGGCGTTTGAAGAACTGAAGGCGAGGTTGACCCAAGCTCTTGTTCTGTCATTACCCGATGGAAGTGAGGATCTGGTGGTTTATTCTGATGCTTCCTACTCGGGATTGGGGTGCGTGTTAATGCAGAGGGGAAAAGTTATAGCTTATGCATCCTGGCAGTTGAATGTTCATGAGGTTAACTATCCTACTCATGACTTGGAGCTAGCAGCTGCGGTCTTTGCATTGAAAATTTGGAGGCACTATCTCTACGGGATGAAGTGCACCATCTTTACCGACCACAAGAGCTTGAAGTACTTCTTCGAGCAAAAAGATTTGAATATGAGGCAACGGCGGTGGTTGGAGCTTATAAAGGATTATGATTGTGAGATCCATTACCATCCGAGCAAAGCCAACGTGGTGGCGGATGCCCTAAGCCGAAAAGAGAGGCTCGACCCGATTCGGGTGAAAGCGTACCAGCTGATCATAACGTCTGATGTGACAAAACAAGTCAAAGAGTTTCAAGATGAGGCTTTGAAAGACGAACATCTTAACTCTGAATGAATGAGAGGCCTGGTCGTGGAGTTGGGTGAAAACACATTTGGTGTTGGAACCCGGTTTGGGCGGATGTGGATTCCTCGTTTTGGGGACCTACAGGTAAAGATCATGGATGAAGCCCACAAGACTCAATACTCCATACATCCCGGTGCCACGAAGATGTACCAAGACATGAAGAAAGACTATTGGTGGCCTGGAATAAAGCGCGATGTGGTGGAGTATGTGAGTAAGTGCCTTACTTGCTTACAGGTGAAGGCCAAGCACCAGAAGCCGTATGGGAAGATTCAACCATTGGATATACCAGAATGGAAGTGGGAGCACATCACCATGGATTTCATCACGAAGCTGCCACGTACCCGAAAGGGTATGACGCTATATGGGTGATTGTTGATCGTCTAACGAAGATTGCCCACTTCCTACCGATGCGCGAGACATATTCATCCGAAAGGTTGGCCGATCTTTTCATCAAGGAGATTGTGACTCGTCATGGTGTACCGGTGTTGATTGTGTCTGATCGTGACACCCGGTTTACATCCAAATTCTGGAAGAAGTTCCATGATGCTATGGGGACGAGGTTACATATTAGCACAGCTTATCATCCTCAAACTGATGGTCAGTCAGAAAGGACCATTCAGATATTGGAGGACATGCTTCGGGCATGTGTTATCGACTTTGGGGGAAATTGGGATGACCACTTACCGTTAGCTGAATTCTCATACAATAACATCTATCATGCTAGCATTGGCATGCCACCCTATGAGATGCTATACGGTAGGAGATGCAAGACACCCGTTTGTTGGGGTGAAATTGGTCAGAAAGAATTGGGGAGCGTCGAAGTGATCGAGGCTACAACTGAAAAGCTCGAAAGTATCAAGGCCTACATGAAGGCAGCCAAAGACAGACAGAAGTCATATGCCGATAAACGACGCAGACCGATTGAATTCCAGGTGGGTGACCGGGTTATGTTGAAGGTCTCACCTTGGAAGGGTATCATTCGGTTCAGAAAGAGGGGCAAGTTGAGCCCGAGGTATATAGGCCCTTTTTGAATCCTTACTCGAGTAGGAGAGGTGGCCTATAGGTTGGAACTACCAGATTATTTAAGTGGAATTCACCCGACCTTCCACGTATCTCATCTGAGGAAGTGCTTGGCGAACGAGGATATGATCGTCCCACTGGGGGATATTAAGGTAGACGAACGACTCAACTATGTGGAGCAACCAGTGGCGATCATCGATCGAAAAGAGAAGAGGTTAAGAAATAAAGTGGTTCCTCTTGTGCGTGTACAATGGCAGCACAGGAAGGGATCCGAGTCAACGTAGGAAACCGAAGAAGAAATAAGGCAGCATTACCCACGATTGTTCGAGGAATAACAGGTTTCAGAGACGAAACCTAAATAAGGGGGGGGGACTTGTAACACCCGAAAGTTTGACTTTCTGGAGTGTTATGCGACTGAGTCTCAGTCGCATGGAACTCATGCGACTGGGGGACCAATCGCATGACGCTCGGACGATTGAAGGTTCAACCGCATGGAACTCATGCGACTGGAGGTCCAGTCGCATGGTGTTCAGGCGACTGGAGGCCCAGTTGGCTGGAGTTTGAGCGACTGAGCTGTAGCTATAAAGAAGGGGCAGCCATCTCCCCTCCCCCACACTTACACATTTCAGTCGGGAAGAAGAGCAGAGAGCATAAAAAAGAGAGAAAGAAGAGAAAAAGAGAGAAAGTGGTGATTCGGGCTCGAAACTTGACGAGTGACTAGTCCAAATGAAGCTCTTCATCTTCTCCTCGTTTGTGTGAGTTCTAGGACCCGTCATTTACTTATTTTCATATGATTTTGGAGCTGGACACATATAAACCCGTTTTTGAAAAAGTGTATGTTTGACCCATTTGGGTGAAATCTTGGGTAATCTTTTTAAGGTACGATTTAGGACTTTCATATGCTTGTATGATGTCCTAGTATGAATCCCTGAGGTTTGGGAGGGCTAATTTAGGCTTGAAATAAGTTTGGAAGGGTTTTAAGGCCGTAGGTCGCGGCTGCAGTTCGTGATGAACTCCAGTCGCTGCCCAGTTAGGGCTAGACGACTGAAAGGCCAGTCGAACGACTGAGGAACGACTAATGTTCAATCGTACGATTGAGGCTCAATCGCACGACTGGGGACTCAGTCGCATGACCTGTCATGCGACTGGGAGTTTAGTCGCATATGTCTAGTCGCACAGTTGTTCAGTCGCACTACTGAGGGTTCAGTCGCATAGAGGCCCATTCGCATAGTGTCTATTCGTACGATAGGAAGTCCATTTACACGATTGTATGCCCACTCGCATAGCTGCCCATTCGCACGATTCAGTCGCATGGAGGCCATGCGACTGAAGTATGTCCAATCGCCCAAATAGGGCTGATGTGAATGAGGAGAGATGTGTATGTAAGATGTATGTTTGATAAGTATGATGTGGCCTTATATGATGGTAATGACTCATGATTTGTAAATATCAATGTTCCTTATGTCGATGTATGTTTATCTTTTCTTGACTTTACGTGCTATGTTAATGAATGAAACGAAAGTAATAAGAACGTAAAGTGAAAGGTAATGAAAGAGGAACATGATGAATGAATGCATGCATTAATGAATGAATGAATGAATGTAAGAAAGGCTTGCAAGCAAATGTATGGAGGTGCACACCCCTGGCAGGTGTTAGCTCAACGGTATGCAGGTTAGCTACCCCGAAGGATGCACATTGGGGTTAGTCTTTATGATTGACCATATGTATGGGATCCTTGCCGCTTACCCTAGGTGACTGGATCAGCAGTAGTGCACAACGTTCGTGATTGATCATCACAGGTCCAGCACCCGCAGTAGTGCACAATGTTCGGGGTATAGCATATGGCATTGACCCAGAATGAAAGTGGAAGGATAAGTGGTGCATGTACCTACCCTAGGTGACTGGATCAGCATTAGTGCACAACGTTCGTGGTTGATTACCACAGGTCCAGCACCAGCAGTATTGTACAATGTTCGGGGTATTGTACATGTCACCGAATGTAATGAACGTACGAATGAACGTATTGAATGAATGAATGTAATAAATGTATGAATGAAGGAAGAAATGTATGAACGAAAGAAGGAGTTCACGAATGAATATGAATGATAATGATGAATGGTACATGAATGTAAGCTAATGAATGAATGATGAAGATAATAATAATATTATCTACGTGTGCGTATGTTGTGTGATCGTATGTAAGTGAAGAACGGTTTCAACGAAAGAAAAGTATGTTTTGTTATAAAACTAGAACTCACTCAGCAACACTGATTTTTTTATGTGTTTCCAGTTGGCAGGTAGAGTTGCTGAGGATGGCACGAGGCGGCTACTCAGCTCTTTTGGGATCGCATTCTCCTATTGATAATGCTACCACGCATTATGTTGCGTGCAAGTGTTCCTTGAGGATCCCGATAAATGGGATTACTTAAGGAATCTTCTTTAGATGAAATTTTAATGTTTCTATACTAGAGGTCACTGTTTATGACCGTTTTATAGACATAACGATGTAAAACATTGTAAAAGCTTTTATGATGAAATGCGATGTCTTTTGAATGTTTCCGCTGCTTGATTTTTGTAATGATTATAAAATGATGTGTTTTATGAGCGATGAGGAACCAATTGTAGGCGTCCTAGGAAAGGGGCCTTACATGGAAGTTCATTCGCATTGGTCTAGTCGTATGATGTTCAGTCGCATAGAGGCCATGCAATTGAAGGGTGCCCAATCGCCCAAATAGGGCTGTTGTGTACGAGGAGAGGCATAGTTTAATTACTGTCTTTCGGGAAAAGAGCAGGGTAAGTAATGATGTGGTAGTTCTGGTAAGTACATGTAAGATGGTCGTCGAGGCTTTAGAAGTTATGTTAGGCACGGTGATGATAGTGTTACATGTTATGCATGATGTATGTTATGTTAACTATGAGGTTTCCATGTATGATGGTGATGACTGATGACTGGTAAATGTCGATGTTCCTTGTTTTGATACGTGTTTATCTTTCCGTGGCTTTACACGTTATGATTAATAAATGTAATGAAAGTATTATGTAACGTAAAGTGAAAGATAATGAAAGAGGAACATGATGAATGAATGCATGCATTAATAATGAATGAGAGTAATAAAGTCTTGCAAGCAAATGTATGGAGGTGCACACCCAGTTAAGGTGTTAGCTCAACGGTGTGTGGGTTAGCTACCCCGAAGGATGCACACTGGGGTCCAATCTTTGTGATTGACCATATGTACGAGATCCTTGCCGCTTACCCTAGGTGACTGGATCAACTTCGTGCACAATGTTCGTGATTTAACTACCACAGGTCCAGCACCAGCACTCGTGCATAATGTTCGGGGTATAGCACATGGCATTGATCCAAAATAAAAGAGGAAAGATAGGTGGTGCATGTACTTGCCCTAGGTGACTGGATCAGCTTCGTGCACAATTTCGTGATTAATTACCACAGGTCCAACACCAGCACTAGTGCATAATGTTCGGGGTATTGTACATGTCATCGAACGTAATGAACGTACGAATGAACGTAATGGATGTATGAATGAAAGTAAGAAACGTACGAATAAAAGAAAGGGTTTAAGAACGAATGTGAATGTTAACGATGAACGGTAAATGAACGAAAGCTAATGAATGAATGATGAAGATAATAATGATATTATCTATGTGTACGTATGTTGTGTGACCACATGTATGTAAATAACGGTTTAACGAAAGAAAAGTATGTTTTATAATAAAACTAGAACTCACTCAGCAACGCTGACTTTTATGTGTTTCCAGTTGGCAGGTAGTGTTGCTGAGGATGGCACGAGGCGGCTACTCAGCTCTTTTGGGATATCATTCTTTTGTATAATGCTTTTGTGATGTAATACAACAATATATATTTTGTAATTGATTAACGTTGTATTAACTAGCAAAAGCATTTATAGTAAAATGAGAAGTTATTTCAAAGTTTCCGCTGCATGATTTTTGTAATGATTATATAATGACGTGTTTTAAGTGCGACGATGACCAGCTGTGAGGTGCCTGGGAACGGGGCCTCACATATATATATATATATATATATATGATATGTATAAACATATTTATATGTATATATATACATGTATACATATATATATATGTATATATATACATATATATACATATAAACATGCCCAAAGTAAAGCGAGCATCATGATCAGAAATAGTCAAACGTGCCAAAGTATTCATGTCTAAGTGTGTACCCATGGGTTTCTATAATGATTGCCAAAAATGAGAAGTAAAGCGAGCATCGTGATCAGAAATAGTCAAGATTGGCACTCCATGCCGAGAGACCACTTCCTTCAAATAGATCCGCGTTAAATTATCCATCTTGGCTGTTTCTTTGATCGCTAAGAAGTGAGTAGACTTAGTCAACCTATCCATAATCACCCATATTATGTCACACCCGCTAGGATTCCTGGGTAATTTGGTAATGAAATCCATAGAGATCTGCTCCTAATTCCATAAAGGAATCTCAGTTTGTTGTAGTAACCCAGATGGCTTTTGGTACTTAACTTTCACCTTGAAGTAGGTTAAACACTTGCTCTGTTAGGCCACTAATAGTGCACCTTAAGATCATGATAAATTTTGTTTGAACCAGGATGTATTGAGTATTTGGATTTGTGCGCCTCACTCATAACCAAATCCCTTAAATACCCATAGGAAGACACCCATAGTCTATCCATAAAGTCACGAATCCCATCAGCTTTCACCTCATGTTTTTTATCCATCCCATGCAAGGACTCAGATTTGACATTTTCTACTTTTAAAGCTTCTGTCTGTGCTTCCTTAATTTGCTCATGCAATTGAGTGCTGATAGTAATCAATAAAACACTCACTCGCCTAGGCTTAGTTGTTTCCTTCCTGCTTAGAGCATCAGCAACCACATTTGCCTTCCTTGGATGATACTTGATAGCACATCATAGTCATTCAGTAACTCCATCCAGCGTTGTTGCCTTATATTCAGTTCCTTTCACTCAAAGATATGCCGAATACTCTTGTGATTAGTGCAAATGGTGCATTTGGTACCGTACAATTAATGTCTCCAGATCTTTAGAGTGAAAACCACTACGCCCAATTCCAAGTAATGGGTGGTGTAGTTCTTTTCATGTACCTTTAGTTTCCTTGAGGTGTAGGCTATCACCTTATCTCGCTGCATCAAGACACAACCCAGTCCTTAAATGGACGCATGACTAATCATCTGTCCCATCCTGTAATGCTAGTATTGGTGCGGTGCAGAGTTTCTGTTTCAACAATTAGAAGGCTAATTCTTGACTTTCACCCCATTTAAACGCTGTACTTTTATGTGTCAAGGCAGTGAGGGGTTGGGAAATCTTGGAAAATCCCTCGATGAATCATCGATAGTATCCCGCCAGTCCAAGGAATTGACGTATCTCACTAGGCATCGTAGGAATCGACAAATTCTTAATTGCTTCCACCTTTATAAGATCTACATTGATTCCTTTCTCATTCAAAATGTGACCTAGAAACTCACCTCTCGTGTCCAGAAGTCACACTTAGAGAATTTAGTATACAATTCAACATTTCTAAGATCAACCGTAAATGCTCTTTGTGTTCCTCCTTGGTCTTGGAATAGATCAATATGTCATCGATAAACACAATAACAAACTGATCAAGGTAGGGTTCGCACACGTGGTTCATGAGGTCCATAAATACCGTCGGTGCATTAGTTAACCCAAACGGCATGACCATGAATTCATAATGACCATAGCGGGTCCTGAATGTCGTCTTTGAGATGTCTTCTTCTCGGACTCGCAACTGGTGATATCCAGACCTTAAATCCATCGAACAGATCATCGATACGAGGTAGGAGGTACAAGTTCTTAACTATGACCTTATTCAATTCCTTGTAGTCAATGTACATCCGAAATGTGTTATCCTTCTTCTTAACAAACAAGACAGGGGCTCCCAAGAAGATGAGCTAGGTCAGATAAAGGCCTTATCCAATAGCTCCTGAAGTTGTGCCGATAACTCATGTAACTCATTCGATGCCAATCGATAAGGTGCTCTAGCGATTGGGGTTGCACCGGGAGTAAACTCAATCTGGAATTCCACTTGGCGATGAGGTGGTAATCCAGGCAGGTCCTCTGGAAACGCTTAGAAAATCAAGAACCACTGGAATATCCTCCATCTTCCTTTCCTCTTGTTGCTTGTCGGTTACCAAGGCCAATATAACTAGTCGACCTTTACCTAGCATCTTCTGCGCTTTCATGATTGATATGATGTCTATCATAACACCACTCCTTTCACCCTTGACCAAAAGAATTTCACCATTCTTAAGAGGAATATATACAATCTTCTCATGGCACACTACCTTTACCTGCTTCCTGGATAGCCAATCCATTCCCATAACCACATCAAAGCTCCCGACTGTAGTGGGCATAAGATCAATGTCAAAACGTGTCCGGCCAGTTCTGTCTTACAACCCTTGTGAATGTGCGTGATGTGAATTTGTTTACCATCAGCTAACTCTACGGTATAGGTGAAATATAAGGTAGAAGGCATATCATTCTTAAGGTTACTAAACTTAGTGGAAATAAAGCTCCTATCGGCTCAAGTGTAAAATAATACAATGGTATATCGACCATTTATAGGGAGTTTACTAGTAACTATAGCAGGATCATTTAGAGCCTCACCTGAATCGATGATGAACGCTCTCCCTTTGGCTCCACCATTGTTTCCACCATTTGCAGCATTGTTGTTGTTGTTTACATTATTCCCAGTGTCATTGTCATTCTTCTTCAACTGGGGGTAGTTCCTTTGTAGTGACCCTCTTTCTCGCATTCAAAATAGCCCTTAGGTGTTTATTGTGGTTGTTATGGCTTTTTCATCATCTCGCCACTGCAGTCCTTTGTCGCGTGTCCCAACTTTCCACACCTTTGGCACTTGAAATTATCACACCTGCCGGTGTGATGGTAATTGTAGTGAATACACTTAGGATAACTCCCCATGTATCCTCTATGTCCTTGGTTAGTGGCGGTGGTTTGATTAAAACCTCGGTTGTTGTCAAACTTCCTTAATTATTGTTCATGTTGTTATTGCTGTTGGTTCCCTGAAGTTGATCCCTTGTTGTTTGGACCACCCCATTTGCGTTTGTGGTCTGGTACACTCACCACCGCTGGTACACTCACCACCGCACCCCGTTTAGGCCGTTTTCCCTGTTCCACTGCCTGGTCGATCAACTTATGAGCCAACCGTATTGCCTGCTAAATTGTTGTGGGGTTGGAGGCAGTAACCATACTTTGAATCTCCAGGACCAGTCCACACAAGTGTAGTTCTATCCTTTTGTGCACCGGAGTCAGCATCCTAGGGCACAATGTTGCCAGCTCGTGAGACCTGGTGGTGTAGGACTTAATCTTTGAACCTTGCATTTTCAGTTACCATAGCTCCATCTCCAATTTTTGAACCATGTCTCAAGGGCGGTATTCCTCAGTCATCATTGTTTTAAATTCATCCAGGGTAGGCCGCTTGCCATTGCCTGACCCAGCATCTGCACCTGGGCATTTGACAGGTAGTCCTTTGGACGACCATTTTATGCTTTAAAAACGTGTTTAATCCCGCATTTAGTCATGTAATTGTCTTGAATTAGATAACTACAGTTGCCATATCTCAGGTACACTTGAAGGACGAAAATGGAGCAAGAACGTGTTAGTATTCGTAGACTAATGGAGCCAAAAAGAAAATGAAAAGAAAGAAAATGAAGAAAAAGCATCAGAGTCCACCATAACCTACGGTGGGACCATAACCTACGTGGGACCATAACCTACGGTGGGACCATAGGTTACGGTGGTAAGAAGAAGAAAAAGCACCGTAAGGCAGAAGATGCTTGGCGTAATGCATTACTGGTCACCGCAGCCTAAGGTGGCCACCGTAAGCTATTGTGTTGGGTGAGTAAAATTGTAACTGCCCATTTTAATGGGCAAATGAAGTGGTTTTATCATCATTATCATTGTGGATGTTTTTGGCTTGATCTGGGATGATTTTTGGAGCTCTTAGGTGTTGAAGAACAAGATCTTTTGGTACTTTAATCCTTGCTATTTCATTTTGATTGTTATGGATTCCATCTTGAACCTTGTTTTTATGTATGAAACTATGAGTGGGTAGTCTCCTTTTATGTTTCCTTTTGGTTTGAAGGATTTATGACTTTGATCATGTTGGTGGTTTATATTTATGGATGATGAAACTGATCTTGTGATTGTTTTGTCATGATGATTATGTATTGTGTGTAACGGGTCATTCATTGATTGCTTAACTTTAGCCATACGTTCTTGATGCCATAGGCAAATCTTGATTTAGTGGAAGGGTTGGGTTGGTTCAATAGTGATACTGATTATTGAGAGATAACCTTGCTAATATAAGTACTTAGTCCTTTTTTATCACACACAAGCACACACTCATGAATCATGTCTATGTGGTTCTTCCCAATTAACACCAATATCATCACTTGTTAAAATCCGGATACCAAAGGGAAACATATCTCTCATTACTGATTTTACAAACCAATTTACTTTGCTTTCTTGCTTTAAGCCAATTCAACAAATCAACAAACTATTGAGTTTTACTTTCTTGTCATTTTAGTTAAATTTAGGTAATTGCAATTTGCTTGAGTTAACACATATTCCACAAACTCCCTGTGTTCGACAACCCACTTACCGCTAGCTAATTAGTAGTATTTGGTTTTAAATTTGACTGAGACTTCGACCTCACGTCAGCATTCCACCAAGACAGTGTTACACCTTCAAGTATCCCGGTTGCATATTTCACCTGATCAGCTAGCGGGCAGTTTTATTTGGTGAAGACAGACTCTGTCTTCTCAAACCACCTCACCAGTCCTACGGCCCCTTTATCTCTACCCTAGGTATGGGGCTTACAATCCATGAAGGATTTGTAGGTACAGGGTGGGGCTCCTATTCTAACAAATCAAAATATTTAGTTTAACGGCTTAAAAAGGCAACTAGAGGATTTGTCAAGTCATTTGTATCATTTACCTGCTGACTATGCAACGTGCACTGCAGCCACTGCCGCCTACACATGCTTATTGATCAGGGCAGCCAGTTCTACGAGGGTCATGTTGACCGCTCCCGCACCGCGTCCACATCGAGTGCCATGTCCACTACCACGTCCTCTACCACCAGCTTCCATTTTCACTTTATATTCACAAACACAAAAATGAGCAACATGTAACATATTCACCTCATTAGGGCATAGTAAATAGTAAGAAAATAAAGTAGTTCATCAACCATAACATTTATAACCAAATAATACAAACATAAATAAATTGTAAACAATTCACAAAATATTCAAATCGATGTAAAAAATTTTAGTTTTTCAGTTGGGTAGGAAACAACCCATCCCACATAGGTTTTCAAATGAAAACACCGCATAGTCTAATCAATTGAAAGTGAGGACCGTCTAGGACATCAGACCCGTCACTGTCTTCCTCATCTTTTCAAGCTCGTCTTCCTCTTCCGGGGCTTCCTCCGGTTCTTCCTTAGGCTCTTCTTCTGGCTCTGCCTTGGGTTTCGTAACTATGTGCATTGCCGCGAACTCTGCCTCCAAATCACCTAGTCTCACCCCATGTTCATGTATGGTGTTGTCTCTAGCCTCTGATCAGTGGATCATCTAGGTCATCCTATTAGTCAAAGTGCATTGATGCTGATAGCACTTATATTATAAGTCTTTCACTCCTGCCACTTCTTTCCTCATCTCTCGCATCTGATATCGTAGTTTGGCGACCAACTCTGTAAGACACTGAGCGCGTCATTTTTCTTTATCCAAAGCAACAACTAAAGTTGCAATCACTTGTTCGTTAGGCTAGTCTGTCGGCGGGAGAAAAAGTGTAGATTGCTCAGAACTGTTCCTAGTTCTTGGTCTCTTAGTAGGGACACGCTCCCCATATATCATATGGTCCACATAATCAGGATAATAGTTCCAATCCCGTAGAGCATCACATTCCATCAGCGTGAACGGTTGATCCCAATTCATTTATTCGGGAGGGTAGTCAAGTCGAGGCCACTCAGGTGCTCGGTCGGGTACATGAGGAGGAGGAGGAGGGGAATCAGAACGTGAAGGGGAGTCGGAACATACTAGTCTTATACCCGCAACTTGTAAGGATGGTGCCATACTGCAGGGTACGTATATGCATGCTAATGTGTATACAGTAAGGGAATAAGCAATGGGTAACTAACTAACTAATGGTGTGTAGCTATAGACTAGTGTGTATGCAACCTAGTTCCCTATAACCAATGGCTCTGATACCAATCTGTCATACCCTCAAAATCCACGTACGGGTTATACCGCGATAAGTGTGAACAAACCAGGATCTCACTCATTAGTTACTCAAAATGACATTATATGCATATTTAAAATAAAAACCAACTAGGGTTTAAAACTTGAAAACTGTGCTGAAATGTTTGTAAGTAAATCAAACCCTGAAGTATTTAAAAATGTAACATTGTCAAAACACACACCAAACCATAAAGTAGCCAAGAAAACAATTCAAAAATACTAATGTTATTAGTTTTAAGAATGCGTATGAGACTTGTGCATGCTCCTACGGCTACAGTCAACCTCGACCTAAGAATAGCATACTAAAATATCAACACATTGGTTGGTGATTTCAAAAGTTTGCGTTAAATCAAATTAGTAACAGTTAAATAAACATAAGAAATGTGATAAAACAGATAGCCAGTCTAGTTTCACAAGTAGTAAGTATAGTGATTTAGCGATCAAAGCTGACATGTGTTCGTTTGTTTGCCTCCCGCCACAACATACCAGGTTGTGATGATGTTTGTGTTTAGGAAAATATTGCACGCGGTTGACCTCGAGTCACCCGGGTGGGGCTTGTCAGACCCAGTAGTACTACTCAAGATTTCCCGCCAGACACCTTTATTAATGATCAGAAAGTGTGAGGACTGTCATAGTAATGCTACACTACCTTATAGTAGCACAACTTATCAATAAAAGCGTCTGTAAAAGAAAACCATATGCTATCTCCCCCTAAAAGGAAGTAAGTAAAACAGTGGGGCATGAAGTCAATTGGTGCGTAACGAGCAATACAACGTAAGCAAATAGAGAGTGAGAGGATAACCCTTTAAAGGTTATCTAGATCATATGAGTTTGTAAGTATACTAGACCAGAACAGTTAAATAGAACCTAAGTGCTTAAGGTAGCACATTGACCTATATGGTTTAGAAAGAAAAGACATGGTTGACCAAGTTGACCCATTGACCCGTTGGTGACATATTAGTTTAGATCCCATTTAATCAAGTGTAACAATGCATCATACATGATAATCATACAAGTAGTTCACGTATATCTCATCATCAACTCAAGTTCTAACAAGATCCTTATACTACTTTAGTTTACCATAATCACATTGATCAACAAGATTCATACCAACCAAAATTCACAACAATGATTAATTTCAATTCCAACATGATTCCATAATCACTCACCATAATCCATCACGATGTATAGTCATCAAGAACCTAAATTCTCTAAATGACCAATCAAGCATCCATACAACCCAAGTAACACATTCCACCACATTAGACATCATCCGTAAGTATTCTGTAACACCCGGTATTTTCTTTGAAGCCAAAGAAAGAAGAAGAAGAAAGAAAAGAAAGAAAAGAAATAAAGCCCAAAGTCGAGGGACCAAACATGCCAAAACGGGAGAAAGTTTGAAAGAGTGGGGGATTAAGAGGGGAGGGCAGCCTACACCCTCCCCCCACACTTACAAAATTCATCCAAAGAGAGAAGAGAGGGAGAAAAGGGAGAAAAAGGTTGGTTCGCGTGGATTCGAGATCGAAAATTGTCGTATAGCGGGTCAAATCGAAGCTCTACTTTTTGGTTTTGTTTGTGTGAGTTTTAGGACCCCTCTTTTACACGTTTTTGAATGATTTTAGGGCTGGAGCACATCTGAAACTCGTTTTATGAGTGTGTGTGTGTTTGACCCATTTGTATGTGTTTGCGTGTGATGCGTTTGGAGTTTGTGTCCGGGCTTGTGTGTGCTTGAATGGTGTTTTGGTATGCAATCCTAAAGTTTAGGATGGTTGATTTGGGCTTAGGATGGGTTTAGATGAGCTTGGAGATCAAAAATGGTAGATTGGGTTCGGGATGAACTTCATTCTGCATCAGCTAGGGCTAGGCGACCGACTGGAGGCCATACGGCCGAATGGGGTGCGATTGAGGTTCATTCGCACGATTGGGAGGCCAATCGCATGGGGAGTCATGCGACTGAGGGCCCATTCGCATAAGTGCTCATTCACATAGTGTTCATCCGCATGAGGTCCATTCGCATAGTGTTCATTCGCATGGATGTCCATTCGCATGGGGTTCAGTCGCATGGGAGGCCCTACGACTGAAGGGTGCCCATATGCCCATGTAGGGCTTGTGTACCCGAGGAAAAGCATAGTTTAGTTACTGACTTTCGGGGGAAAGTGCATATGTAAGTATTAACGTGGAAGTTCTCGTAAGTTCATGTAAGACGACTGTAGAGGCCTTAGTGGTTATGTTGGGCAAGATGATGATGATGTTGCATGATTATGCATGATGTATGTTATGTATGTATGATGTTGCCCTGTATGGTGATGCTATCTGTGTATGATGATGTTCCTTATTACGATGTATGTTTATCTTTCTCGTGACTTTATGTGTTACGTTAATGAATGAAATGAAAGTATTATGTAACGTAAAGTGGAAGATAATGAAAGAGGAACATGATGAATGCATGCATTAATGAATGAATGAACGAATGAAAGGCTTGGAAGCAAATGTATGAGGTGAGCGACCGTGCTGTTGCAACAGACTCGGAAGGGACACGCCATTGAAAGGTGTTAGCCCAACGGTGTGTGGGTTCGCTACCGCGGGAGGATGCACATCGGGGTCTTTCTTTATGATTGACCATTTGTATAGATCCATTGATGCATACCTTAGGTACTGTGGCTAGAGGTACGGTGCACCGTTATAGAAGGTCTATGATAGGCCTAGGTCCAGTACCATGAACATAAGGGTATTGTACATGGCGATGGTACACCTAAACTTTACCTTAGGTACTATGGCCAGAGGTGCAGTGCACCATTATAGAAAGTCTATGATAGGCCTAGGTCCAGTACCAGGAAACAAAAGGGTAAGGTTATGGGTTGATGGAAAGGAAAGAGGTAATTATGAAAGAATATGAATGATAAGAACGTACGATGAATGAACCAAAGTTAAAGAATGAAAGAATGAAAGAATGAATGATGAAGATAATAATGATATTATCTGTGTATGTATGATGTATGATCGCATGAAAGTAAAGTACAGTTTTAATGAAAGAAAAGTATGTTTTATTATAAAACTAGAACTCACTCAGCAATGCTGACTTTTATGTGTTTCCAGTTGGCAGGTAATGGTTGCTGAGGATGGCACGGGGCGGCTACTCTGCTCTTTTGCATGGCATCCATTCATATAACGCTTTTTTGATGTAATGTAACAATGTGTTTTGTCACTGATTAACGATGTATTATTTTGCAAAAGCCTTTATAATGAAATGAAATGTCATTTTTGAATGTTTTCGCTACAATGTTTACTTAGGATGAATTAGAATGCATGTTTTATGTGCGATGATTGACCAGCTGTAAGCGTCCCGGAAACGGAGCCTTACAAGTTGGTATCGGAGCTAAAGTTTAAGTGAAATGGGTAAATTTTCAAAAATAAACCTAATCTTAAACTGAAAATGGGACGGAAGGGGAAGGGATGCCAGTCTGAGTAGCTGCGTGCCATTAGGTATTTTCGTAATGTTAACCGGTATTATGTGCTCATGATATGTGGTTTATGTGCTGCTTGTAGATTTAGATGTTGATGTAGTCAGGATAGGTATAGCTCGGGATATGAAGAGTAAAGTAAGTGGCTAATCACAACTAGCTACTGTAATTAGGGACTTACTATACTTGACATAAACTGAGCTGTTCCCTTGAATGACCGTGTTGGTGTTTGAATCTTTCAGTGTGTGTTAGAGGATGGACGGTGGTAGATCTTCTATAGCTTTGAGGGGCGGAGGTCGTGGTAGGCCTGGTGCTGAACCACGACCTAAAAGAGGAAGACCTAGGGTGGAAAAGGTGGTTCATGAAGAACCTGAGACCCCTCATCCGGAGGGCGGGGATGAGAGTGCCAATCTAAGAGCCTCGGTAAAGGAGGCTGTTGTTGAAGAAGTCCATTAGGTCATGCAGACAATCTTACCGTCTGTGGTGACCGAAGTTATCAAGGCTGTGAGGGAAGGAGAAAGGAAGGAAAGAAGTAGACCTACGCGTGAAAGAAGACAGCCCGAGACTGTGACGGTTCTATCTGATGACGAAGAAGAAGAGGAAGAAGAAGAGCCTACGTCGAAGGCGGCACGAGCCAATAACTACGGGGCATTTCAACGATGCAAGCCCCCTACTTTTGATGGAAATGGCACTGCTGCTGCTGCTCACCGATGGGTGAGAGAGATGGAAGCTGTATTGAATATCAATGAGTGCCGGGAGGACGAAAAGGTAAAATTTGCTGCCCACTCGTTTGTGGACTCGGCTTTGTATTAGTGGGACAATATAGTCCAAGGTGAGGGTAGTCGGGCGTTTAGGAAATGAAGTGGTCTAAGCTGAAAAGGTTGGTGATTGAGGAGTTCTGTCCTCACCGGGAGATGGACAAGGTGGAAAGGGAATTCCTACAGCTGGAGGCAGGAACAATGACGCATCAGCAATACACTACCAAGTTCAACGAGATGGCACGTCTGGTGCCGGATCAGGTGACGCCTCTGTCATGGAAGATTAAGAGGTACATTCAGGGCTTGCCAGCGGATATTCGCAGGCATATGATCGTTGTCCGACCGAGCACGTTTAGGTCGGCGGTGGATTTGGCGGAGAGACTGTACGATGAGAGGGCCGTGGTAGGGGTGGCTGAAGGTAGCAGGAAGGGTGGTAGTGATCAAAAATGGAGTGGGAAGAGGTTTGATCGGGGTGATGCCTCGACGGGTAACAAGAAGGCACGGGTGGATGACCGCCGTGTGGTCACATCGGGTGCGGGTATGAGGAAGTGCGGTAGGTGTGGGAGAGAGCATAGTGGGGAATGTAGGCTGGGTTCGAACATGTGCTTCAAATGTGGGAAGGCGGAGCATATACCCAGGGACTGTCGTACGGTCCGGTGCTTTAACTGTGGCGTGGAGGGCCACATAAGTAAGGATTGTAAGAAGCCGCGGTCCGAGGGTTCCAGGGTGAAGAAGACGGGGAGTGAAGGACCGAGGGCGAGCGCCAGGGCATTCACCATGACACAAGAGGAAGCTAGGACAGACCCTGATGTTGTGTCCGGTACGTTTCTAGTGAACCAAACTTTAGCTTCTGTGTTGTTCGATTCTGGTGCTAGTAAAAGTTTTATTTCTGCTGCTTTCTGTACTAAGCTACCGGTTAGTGGTAGACGTGTTGATGCGCCCTTTGATGTAGAAACTACCATAGGTAAGTCTACAAGGATTTCTGAGATGATAGAGGACTGTGATGTGGAACTAGAAGGTCATAAGTTTCCTATTAGACCGTTCGTGATGACCTTAGGTGGTTTCGATTTGGTTCTTGGGATGGATTGGTTGGCGGACTTCGAGGCGAACATTGTGTGTCGCAAGAAGATGATTCGTTTGATAGCGCCTGACGGGAGTTTGGTAACTGTTTATGGGGATCGAGTCACGACGATCCCGAGAGTAATCTCAATGGCGGTGGCGGGAAAGTGTATGAGGCGTGGATGTAGTGCCTACTTGGCTTATGTGAAGGATGTGGATACATCAACACCACAACTATCTGATGTTGCGGTCGTGTGTGACTTTCCAGATGTGTTTCTCGAAGACTTGTCAGGAGTGCCACCCGACTGAGTGATCGAGTTTCAGATCGATTTGATACCAGGTGCCCAACCTATTGCCAAGGCACCGTATCGGTTGGCTCCGACTGAGATGAAAGAGTTGATGGAGCAATTGCAAGAACTGCTTGATAAGGGTTCATTAGACCGAGTATCTATCCTTGGGGTGCTCCGGTCATATTGGTAAAGAAGAAAGACGGTAGCATGAGGATGTGTATAGACTACCGTGAGCTGAACAAGTTGACGGTGAAGAATCGTATCCGTTACCAAGAATTGATGATTTGTTTGAGCAGCTTCAAGGTGCCAGTTGGTTTTCAATGATAGATCTTCGATCTGGCTACCATCAGCTAAAGGTGAAAGAACAGAATATTCCTAAAACAGCTTTTTGCACGCGTTATGGTCATTATGAGTTCCTCGTTATGTCTTTTGGTTGGACCAACGCGCCAGCTGCATTTATGGACTTGATGAACCGAGTGTGTCGACCGATGTTGGATAAATCAGTGATTGTGTTTATTGATGATATCCTGATTATTCGAAGAGCGAGATAGAGCATGCCGGTCACATTCGAGAGGTGTTGGAGACGTTAAGAAGGGAGAAGTTGTATGCCAAGTTCCCCAAGTGCGCATTCTAGTTGCGTGAGGTTCAATTCTTGGGTCAGGTGGTGAATCCGGAGGGGATTATGGTGGATCCGGTAAAGGTGGAAGCGGTGATGCAATGGAAGTCTCCCAAGACGTCATCTGAGATCCGTAGTTTCTTGGGTTTGGCGGGCTACTATCGAAGGTTTATTCAAGACTTCTCTAAGATCGCTTCTCCACTAACCAAGTTGACCTGAAAAGATGTGAAATTTTTATAGGGTCAAGCTCAAGAGAAGGCGTTCGAAGAATTGAAGACGAGATTGACTCAAGCTCCTGTATTCTCATTACCCGAAGGAAGTGAAGATCTGGTGGTTTATTCTGATGCTTCATACTCGGGATTAGGGTGCGTGTTAATGTAGAGAGGAAAGGTTATAGCCTATGCATCCCGACAGTTAAAGGTTCATGAGGTTAATTACCCTACTCATGACTTGTAGTTAGCAGTCGTGGTCTTTGCACTAAAGATTTAGAGGCACTATCTTTACAGGACAAAGTGCACCATTTTCACTAACCATAAGAGCTTGAAGTATTTCTTCGAGCAGAAAGACTTGAACATGAGGCAGAGGAGATGGTTGGGTGAAAACATATTTGGTTAGTGAATATGGTGCACTTTGTCCATAGAGATAGTGCCTCCAAATCTTCAGTACAAAGACCACAGCTGCTAGCTCCAAGTCATGAGTAGGATAGTTAACCTCATGAACCTTTAACTGTCGGGATGCATAGGCTATAACCTTCCCCCTCTGCATTAACACGCACCCCAATCCCGAGTAGGAAGCATCGGAATAAACCACCAGATCTTCACTTCCATCAAGTAACGACAACACAGGAGCTTGGGTCAACCTCGTCTTCAATTCTTCGAACGCCTTCTCTTGAGCTTGACCCCATACAAACTTTACATCCTTACGGGTAAACTTGGTTAGTGGAGAAGCGATCTTGGAAAAGTCTTGGATGAATCTTCTGTAGTAGCCCGCTAAACCCAAAAAACTACAGATCTCGGATGGCGTCTTTGGAGACTTCCATTGCATCACCGCTTCCACCTTTGTCGGATCCACCATAATCCCCTCCGGATTCACCACATGACCCAATAATTGAACTTCACACAACCAGAACGCGCACTTGGAGAACTTGGCATACAGTTTCTCCCTTCTCAACGTCTCCAACACCTCACGAATGTGACCGTCATGCTCTATCTCGCTCTTTGAATAAATCAGGATATCATCAATAAACACAATCACTGATTTATCCAACATCGGCCGAGACACTCGGTTCATCAGATCCATAAAAGAAGCTGGTGCTTTGGTCAAACCAAAGGACAGACAAGAAACTCATAGTGTCCGTAGCGCGTGCGAAAAGCTGTTTTAGGAATATCCTACTCTTTCACCTTTAGCTGATGGTAGCCAGATCGAAGGTCGACCCTTGAAAACCAACTGGCACCTTGAAGCTGATCGAATAAATCATCAATCCTTAGTAACGGATACCGGTTCTTCACTGTCAGCTTGTTCTGCTCACGGTAGTCTATACACATCCTCATACTACCATCTTTCTTCTTCATAATAAGACCAGAGCACCCCAAGGTGAGATACTTGGTCTAATGAAACCCTTATTTAGCAGCTCTTACAAATGCTCCATCAACTGCTTCATCTCTGTTGGAGCCAATCGATACGGTGCCTTGGCAACAGGTTGGGCACCTGGTATCAGATCAATCTAAAACTCAATCTCTCGGTCAGGTGGCACTCCTGACAAGTCTTCGGGAAACACATCTGGAAAGTCACACACAACAGGAACATCGGATAGTTGTGGTGTAGGCGCTACATCCACGCCTCATGCACTTTCCCGCCACCGCCATTGAGATCACTTTTGGGATCGTCGTGACCCGATCCCCATAAACACTATATTCGCCTTGAAGTCCGCCAGCCAATCCATCCCAAGTACCAAGTCAAAACCACCTAAGGTCATCACAAATGGTCTAACCGGAAATTTATGACCCTCTAATTCCACATCACAACCCTCTATCATCTCTGAAATCCTAGTAGACTTACCTATGGCAGTTTCTACATCGAATGGCGCATCAACACGTTTACTACTAACAGGCAGTTTACCACAGAGAGCAGCAGAAATAAAACTTCTACTGGCACCCAAATCAAATAACACAGAAGCTAAAGTTTGGTTCACTAGAAACGTACTGGACACAACATCAGGGTCCGTCCTAGCCTCCTCCTGCGTCATCGTGAACGCCCTGGCGCTCGCCCTCAGTCCTTCACTCCCCGTCTTCTTCACTCCGAAACTCTCAGCCCTTGGCTTCTTACAATCCTTAATCAAGTGGCCCTCCATGCCATAGTTATAGCATCGGATCGCACGACAGTCCTTGGCTATATGCCTCGGCTGCCCACATCTGAAGCACACGTTCAACCCCAGTCTGCATTCCCCACTATGCTCTTTCCCACATTTACCACTCCTTTTCAGTCCCGTACCCGATGTGGCTACGCGGCGGTTATCCACCCGTGCCTTCTTATTACCCGTCGAGGCATCATCCCGACCGAACCTCTTCCCCTTCCAGTTTCGATCACTACCACTCTTCTTACTGCCTTCTGTCACCACCACAATAGCCCTTTCATCATACAGTCTTCTCGCCAAGTCCACCGCCGACCTAAACGTGCTCAGTTGGGCAGAGATCATGTGCTATGAATATCCGTCGGCAACCTTGAATATACCTCTTGATCTTTCGCGACAAAGGTGTCACCTGGTCGGCACCAGACGTGCCATCTCATTGAACTTTGTGGTGTACTGTTGGTGTGTCATCGTTCCCGCCTCTAGCTGCAGGAACTCTCACTCAACTTTATCCATCTCTCGGTAAGGACAAAAACTCCTCAATGACCAACCTCTTCAGCTCTGACCATCTCATCCTACCAATAGCCCTGCTGCCCTCGGCTTGGACTATATTGTCCCACCAGCACAGAGCCAAGTCCACAAAAGAGTGGGCAGCAAACTTTACCTTCTTATCCTCCCGGCACATGCTGATGTTCAAAACAGCCTCCATTTCTCTCACCCACCGGTGAGCAGCAGCAGCAGTGCCGTTACCGTCAAAAGTAGGGGGATTGCACCTTTGAAATGCCCCGTAGTTACTGCCTCGTGCTGACTCCTGCGCAGGCTCCTCCTCCTCCTTATTTTCGAAGGGAATCATCTCAGTCTCTGGCTGTTCCCGTCCTCCCGAGGACCGGTTCCTCTCTTGTCTTTCTCCTTCCCATACAGCCTTTATCACTTCGGTCACCACAGACGGTAAGATCGTCTACATGATTTGATGCACCTCTTCGACCACCGCCTCTTTCACCGAGGCCCTCAGATTTGCACTCTTATCACCACCCTCTGGATGAGGGGTCTCGGGTCCCTCAGGAACCACCTTCTCAACTCTAGTCTGCCTCTTTTGGGTCGTGATGCAGCACCAACTCCACCACATGAGGGTTTGGGTGATCTACCACCAGCCATCCTCTATCACACACTGAAAGATTCAAACACCAACATGGTCATTCAAGGGAATAGCTCAGTTTATGTCAAGTATAGTAAGCCCCTAATTACAGTGGCCAGTTGTGATTAGCTACTTAATTTACTCTTCGTACCCCGAGCATTATCTGTCCTGACTACATCAGTATCTAAATCTACCAGCAACACATAATTCACATAACATGCGCACATAATACCGGTTAACTTTAAGAAATACCTGATGGCACGCAGCTACTCAGATTGGTATCCCTTCCCTTTCCATCCCATAATTCACATAACATGCGCACATAACAACGTTGATCAATTACAAAATATCTATCATTGTATTACATCACAAAAGCATTATACAAAAGAATGCCATCCCAAAAAAGCTGATTAGCCACCTCGTGCCATTCTCAACAACCTTACCGGCCAATTGGAAACACATAAAAAGTCAGCGTTGCTGAGTGAGTTGAAGTTTTATAATAAAAACATACTTTACTTTTCATTAAAACAGTTTCTTTACTTTTATGCTATCACACATGATACGTACACATAGATAATATCATTATTATCTTTATCATTCGTCTTCTTTGTTTCTATATAGATCTTGTCACACTTTACCCTCTTCACGGCACGCAGCCATGATTACGGAGGTCGAGTGGCAAGGATCCCATTTCATTTTTTATCATTATACTCTCCTGTTCATTACTTTCTTTCGTTCGTTCTTTAACTTTCATTCATTCTTTGTACCTCTTTAACTTTCTTACTCTTTCATCTTTACTTCTTTCCTTTCACCCATAACCTTACCTTTCTATATCATGGTACTAGACCTAGGCCTATCTTAGACCATCTATAACGGTGCATCGCACCTCCTTGCCACAGCACCTAAGGTAGAGTCTAGGGGTACCATTGCCACATGTGTATCCTTCTGTATCGTGGTATTGGGCGTAGGCCTATTATAGACCTTCTATATCGGCGCACCGCACCCTGCTGGCCACAGTACTAGGATATGCAGTGATGGTTCTATACAATGGTTGATCCCAGTGTCAGGATTTTACCCTCTTCGTAGCACACAGCCACGATTACTGAGGTAGCAAGACTGGGATTCCATTTCGAGTCTGTTGCAACAACAAGGTCGCTCACCTGCTGTATTTACTTGCAAGCCTTTATTACTCTCATTCATTGTTAATGCATGCATTTATTTATCAGTTTCTCTTTCATTATCTTTCACTTTACGTTACATAATACTTTCATTTCATTCATTAATCATAACACGTAAAGTTACGGGAAAGATAACATACATCGAAACAAGGAACATCGACATTTAACAGTCATCAGTAATCACCATCATACAGGGCTACATCATACTTAACATACATACATCATGCATAACATGCAACACTACCATCATCTTGCCCAACATCACTTCTAAGCTCCCCACGGTCATCTTACGTGTACCTACCGGAACTTCCATGTCAAACTTACATCTGCAAGTCCCACGGAAGTCCGTATTCAAACTATGCTTCCCTTCGGGTGCAACAGCTCTAATTAGGGGTATGGACACCCTTCAGTCGCATGGCCTCCATGCGACTGAACACCATGCCATTGGACCTATGCGGATGAGCTCCCATGCGGATGAACTCCCAATCATGCGAATGGACTCTCTGTCGTGCAAATGGACTCTCAGTCATGCGAATGGACACTATGCGAATGGACCTCATACGAATGAGCACCTACGCGACTGGACTCTCAGTCGCATGAGCCCCCATGCGACTGGACCCCCAGTCTTGCGACTGAACCTCAATCGTGCGACTGAACCCCAATCGCCCTCCAGTCGTCCGTATGGCCTCCAGTCGGTCGCCTAGCCCTAACTGGTGCAGAATGCAGTTCATCCCGAACTGCAGCCATGACTTTTGACCTCCAAACCCTTCCAAACTCATTCTAAGCTGTAATCAACCTTCTTAAACCTTAGGGAAGCATACTATGACACCATTAAAGCACACACAAGCCCGAAATCATATTCTAAACACACTATACACAATCACACCCAAATGGGTCAAACACATACATTTTCAAAAACAGGTTTCTATGTCTTCCAGCCCTAAAATCGGTTGAAAACAAGTAAAATAGGGGTCCTAGAACTCACACAAACAAGAAGAAGATGAAGAGCTTCGTTTGGACTTGCTACACGACGAGTTTCGAGCCCATCGACCCAAATCAACCCTTTCTTCTTCTTTTCTTCCTTTCTCTCTTCTCTCTTTCTTTTGTTGCTGAAATGAGTGTGTGGGGAGGGGGAGATGGGCTACCCTCTCCCTTGGAGGTCTACCTCTGCCTCGGCTTCTGCCCCTCGGGGCTTCACTTCCGTTACTATTGCTGTGGGTAGATCTTGGAGGCGGCATGTTCTATTCATAAAAGAGGTAACATATAAGCTTTAGTCACTTTAAGATACACAAGTATTCCGCTTATCAAGTTCCAACGTTTCATGTTCTGGTCAGTCAAGATCACCATGCAGCCCATTTCAAGCATATTCTCGGTATACCGGTGATGTTTATGTATAGGGTTCCCCGCAGCATTCCCACCACACCCACGATGTACCGAGAATGATGCCTAATCGGTTACATGACATCCGACCTTCCTTCACATCATATCCATAATAATCCATCAAGTCAACTGAGAGCCCAACATGTAATCACATATAGTCTGGCGGAGGTTGTCTATCTCGCGTCCTTGAAAGGACTCAGGCATAGCCTCCTTGGGTCGGTCTCAGTATCTGAAGTTAAGCACAATGTATGATCTGTGAAGATCTCTTCGGGTCTCAATACCCGAATTTGGTTATGATAACTTGGCGCGCAGAGGGAACAGAAGATCCAATAGGAAGCATCTCATAAGGGATGAGCACAAGGCTCAAGCACAAGGTGAAAGATCACAAACAGAAGGATAACCAAACATGTAAAGAGAAACACATACACGAGATATATAAATGCACACGAGCTTAAGCATGCAAATCTACATGAAGGTTCCTAAGTTATAGTCTAGGTCAAGTGTAATTGCCTAATTCTCTATAACCAATGGCTCTGATACCAGTCAAAACTAGGGAAGATGCTTGAAATCAAGTTAAGTAGGTGAACATTCTTTTCCCCTAAGTTGAAAACATTTAAAAGGTTTTAATAGAGTAAAAAGGGGCAACTAAACTCACGGAATAGATGATAAGCACATATGATGAATATTCCCAAAGGTAGAATGCTATGAACGGTCAACACCTATTGACAGTTACTGACAAGCATTAAATGAGTATAAGGCATAAGAAGACATTCGATTAGTTCGGGGTGTTTTGGTTCGGTCGTGGCTAGCACACACAAGCAGGCATACACATATCGGAACTTATGTAGATCCAAGTATTAATGGTAGTCGTCATTGCTAATGACATCCATATGGGGATCCCATTATTATAAAAGGTAGTGCTAGTTAAATATTTGTAGTCCCAAATGGGTTGTCATTAATTGAAAAAGGTTAGGTTGTTTTAAATTCAAAAAGTATGTGCCTGTTAATAGCGTTGACTTTAATCTTTGTGGTCAGCAATGACACTTCATTGATGTTACCTTAACATCACGAGACATTCAAAAAGGGAATTCACTCATACACGCATCATCAGTCACACAACAGGACCGGACGCACGACTCAACCCTCCATTCGCACGAATGGACCTTCAGTCGTACGAATCAGCTTCATTCGTACGATTGAACCTTCATTCGTGTGACTCAGCATTTAGTCGAACCATGCAACACCCAATCGCACGACTCAACCTCCATAGGCACAATTAAACCTTCATTCGCATGAATCAGCTTCATTCGTGCAATTGAACATTCATTCATGCGACTGACCTTTCAGTCGTGCGACTCACGCACAATCGCACACAATCTCATCCGCATTGACTCAATCGCACACACATTCACTCGCATGGACTCAATCGCACACACATTCAATCGCGTGACTCAGTCGTGCGATTCACCCAGTCGCACGGCTCAGTCACGTGAACAGAACCAGTCGCGAAGAACAGCAGAATCGTGACTGCCGAGTGCAGAGCAGTCTCCGGCTGCTCCGTGCACTCGTTTTACACCCCAAGAACTTCCAGAATCCATATTCTAACATGTCTAAACAAGAAACACACTCAGAAATGCAACACACAAGCCCACACGGCCTCATGTGCTCGGATGAACCCGAGGACCCGAAACCCTAGAAAACGCAGAAGTGGAATCGAGCAAGAAACGGATCAAGCGAGGTTATCTACCTGCTAGGAGTGAGTATTCACGATGATAACCAAGATTTGCCGGTGAAAACGCAAGAAAAAGAGCGGTTTTGGTGCTAGAATGGTGAGAAAGTGAAGATGAAGAAGAAGATGAAGAAGATGGTGAAGAATGAGGGCTAGGGATGGAAATGGGGTTTATATACCCAGCCCTAGTTTGGTAAAATATCAATTTTAGTCCCTGCACTTTGCCCCGGGTTCCCAAATTTTATTTCGGTTGAAACGACATTATTTAGGCTTGTTTTATTAATGATGAAAGACGTGGTTAATGATATTTATAATTTAAAAATGGTTTAATTTGTAACATTAGGTTTGTATAAAAACGGTGTGTTCAATGTTAACGGGGGCAATCTTAGAAAATGTTTAAGATGATGACAATTCAAGCAACCATAGCATAAGCATAAGGATAACCAAGCAAGCAAATATGATACCCATATAGATGGGTTACAGAGATGAGGAAGGACCGACAACAAAAGTTAACCGAACACGTTAAATGACGGACCTTTGGTGACGGATGTCACAGTATCCCCCAGTTGAGGGAATTTCGTCCCGAAATTCAACTGGTGCTAGGTCCCAAGGGTGTCATCCTCAAATCGACGTGGATATTTAAGACTTATCTAATCTTCATGTTCCCATGCAAACTCTGGCCCTCATTTAGAATTCCATCTTCCACGAACAATAGATATCTTGCTGTGCCTCAAGCTCTTGACCTTTCGGTCCATGACCTCAATGGGTTCCTCCACAAAATGAAGGCTTTCATCAATCTGATATCCTCAATAGGTACGTGAAGTGATTCGTCAGCTAAACACTTCTTGAGGTTCGATACATGGAAAGTATCATGTACACTGTTAAGCTCTTGTGGCAACCTTAATCGGTACGCCACCGGACCAATTCTTTCTATGATCTCGAACGGTCCAACATATCTTGGGGCTAACTTCCCTTTCTTTCTAAACCGAACGATCCCTTTCTAAGGAGAGACCTTAAGTAACACTCGATCCCCAACGTTAAACTCTAGCGGCTTCCGACGGTTGTCGGCATAGCTCTTTTGGCGATCTCTAGCAGCTTTAAGTCTGTCTTTGATTTGGAAGATCTTATCGGTTGTTTCTTAAATGATTTCGGGACCTGTTAACTGACTTTCACCAATCTTGGCCTAACATACCGCTGATCTACATTTCCGGCCATACAACGCTTCGAACGGTGCACACCCAATGCTAGTATGGTAACTGTTATTGTAGGAAAACTCGATCAACGGTAGATGAGTATCCCAACTGCCACCAAAATCAATGACACATGCCTCATCATGTCCTCAAGCATCTGTATTGTTCGCTCACTTTGGCCGTCTGTCTGGGGTGATAGGATGTACTTATGTCTAATCGAGTGCCCATCGCTTTCTATAACGTCTGCCAAAATCGTGAAGTAAATCGACTGTCTCGGTCGGATATGATTGACACCGGCACCCCGTGCCGTGTCACGAACTCTGTGATGTACAACCTTTCCAGCTTATCCATTTTATAGCCTTCTCGGATAGGCAAGAAGTGAGCGGATTTTGTCATTCGATCCACCACGACCCATATTGAGTCGTGTCAGTTTGGCGTTCTCGGGAGTTTGGTAATAAAATCCATAGTTATGTTCTCCCATTTCCACTCGGGAATTTCAGGTTGTTGCAATAACCCGATGGTTTTTGGTGTTCAGCCTTGACCTTTGAACATGTCAAGCATTTGCTCACATATATAGCAATGTCTTTCTTCATACCTGGCCACCAGTACAGATCCTTTAGATCGTGGTACATCTTGGCTGCACCAGGATGACAGAGTATCGAGTCTTGTGTGCTTCATCCAAGACTAGTGTACGTACACCTCCCCATCTGGGGACCCATACACGATCCATGAAGTAATGTACGCCATCATCCTTGCAACTCATTTGTTTATCCAACCCTCGGAATTCTTCTCCCGCAAGGTTTTCTTCTTTCAAAGCCTCAGTTTGTGCAATTTGAATCTGAGCCTTTAGATTAGTTTGAATAGTCAAACCTAGCGCTCGAGCACGTAGTGGCTTCACACGTTCTTTACGGCTTAAAGCTCAGCCACCACGTTAGCTTTCCCGGGATGATAACGGATTTCGCAATCGTAGTCGCTAAGTAACTCTACCCAGCGTCGCTGTCACATGTTAAGTTCCTTCTGATCCAGAATATGTTGAAGGATCTTATGATCTGTGTAGATGATGCATTTGGTTCCATATAGATAATGCCTCCATATTTGAGTGCAAATACTACAGCGCCCAACTCCAAATCATGAGTTGTGTAGTTCATTTCATTCACCTTAAGTTGTCGTGATGCATTGGCAATTACCTGTCTCTTTGCATTAGCACACATCCCAATCCTTGACGTGAAGCATCACAGTATACCACAAAATCATCAGTTCCATCTGGGAGGGATAGTATTGGAGCGTTGCACAGCTTTTCTTTCAACGAATGGAAGGCTCACTCTTGTGCATGTCCCCAATCAAACTTCTTGTCTTTCTGGGTTAGCAGAGTTAACGGTTGTGCGATCTTCGAAAAGTTCGCAATGAAACGACGGTAGTATCCGGCCAATCCTAGGAATTACCGTATTTCTGAGGGTGTTTGGGGTGTATCCCATTTCTTCACAGCTTCAATCTTACCAGGATCTACATGAATACCATTTTCGTTAACCACATGACCTAAAAACTTCACTTCTCGGAGCCAGAATTCACACTTTGAGAATTTGGCGAAAAGTTTCTCTTCCCGCAACAGTTCTAGAATTGCTCGAATGTGTTCTCGTGATCCTCTTTCGAACGGGAGTAGATAAGTATGTCGTCTATGAATACGATCACGAACTTATCAAGATAAGGCTTGCACACCTGATTCATCAAATCCATGAACACATCTGGAGCGTTGGTCAACCCGAACGGCATGACCAAGAACTCATAGTGCCCGTAACGAGTTCTAAATGTTGTTTTCGGTATGTCATCCTCGAAAACCCTTAGTTGATGATATCCAGAACGAAGATCGATCTTGGAGAAATACGAAGCTCCTTGCAGTTGATCAAATAAATCATCAATTCTAGGGAGAGGATATCGATTCTTCACAGTCAACTTGTTCAACTCGCGATAATCGATGCACATGCGGATGACCCGTCTTTCTTTTGACAAATAAGACCGGTGCTCCCCACAGTGAATGACTCGGCCGAATAAAACCCTTCTCCAGTAGTTCTTGTAATTAGCTAGATAACTCTTGCATTTCGGATGGTGCTAACCGGTACGGTGCTTTTGTTACCGGCGTAGCTCCAGGAACCAACTCTATATGAAATTCCACCTGTCGTGGAGGAGGCAAACCCGACAAGTCATCAGGGAACACATCCGGATAATCTCGTACTACAGGATATCTACCAACTTGTTGCCTTCTTCTTTTTTTTTCCACTACATGGGCCAGAAATGCGCAACACTGCTTTCGAAGACATCGACGCGTCTTCATGCAAGAAATAAGCTTCAGAGTTCTTCCTGGTCGTTCTCCTTGAATCTCGAGTACCTCCCCGTCTTGCATGGGATTCGTACTACTTTCTCCCGACAAACAATCTCGGCTCCGTGTTCGACAACCAATTCAACCCCCGATCACATCGAAACTTCCCAACTCAAAAGATATAAGTCTATGTCGAAGGCATGGTTTTCCAATATCATGGAGCACTTCCTAATAATCTCATCGGCCTGTACAACTCTACCATTAGCCATTTCTACGGAGTAACTAGTTTCTAGTCTACTAGCACTCAAATCAAGCATTTGCACAAACTCAGATGATATAAAACTATTGTCTGCTCTAGTATCAAATAGTACAGATGCGAATGGTTATTGAGTAAGTGCGTACCCGTGACATCGTTTGGATCCTGACGGGCATCATTAGCTCCAATGACGAAGTCACGACCCCATGCAGCATTACCTTTGGTTTCCTTGGCCTTGAGCACCCGCTATGGCCACTATCTGCTGCTGGTTGTTTCCTTGCTGACTCGGTGCCTTATTCAGTTGGGGGCACATGTTTCTGAAGTGATCGAGGCCTCGACATTCATAGCAAACCCTGGCATTCCTGGCGGGGTTAATCGCGTTGACGGGTGCTACTAGATTCAACGCAGTTCTACAGTCCTTCGCTAGGTGCCCCGGGCGCCTACAGTTCACACACGCCCGACACGGCATTGTTGGATGATGATGAAGGTTGCACCTATCACATTTTGGGTGTGGCCCAGCATATTCCTTCTTCCCTTGAGTCAAGGCCACAAATTTCTGGTTGACTTGGCCCTCTTATCAAACTTCCCTGTACCGACCGGCTTGCTTCCCCAGTCTCTTTCCTTTTCTCTGCTCCCCTACCCAACGCTCCTGTTCTTATCATCTCATCAGTGAGAGCGCCAGCCTTCAGAATTGTGCTCTGGATTGTAGGAGGAGCGGATGCAGTTACCATTGCCCGGATTTGAGGCGCGAATCCCCAAATATACCTTTCAATCCTCTTAGATTCCGGAGTGACTAGGTATGGAACTAGTTTAGCCAGCTCGTGGAATCGGTCAGTGTAAGCTGCATGCCCAGCTCCCACCATAGCATGATTCCAAATCAACAAGATAAGCAAGACAAGATACTCATAAAGTAACAGCCAGCTTCCACTAGGGAAGATGCTTGAAATCAAGTTAATTAGGAGAGCATTCTTTTCCCCCAAGTTGAAAACATTTAAAAGGTTTAATAGAGTAAAAGGGGCTACGAAACTCACGGAATAGATGATAAGCACTTATGATGAATATTCCCAAAGGTAGAATGCTATGAACGGTGAACACCTATTGACAGTTACTGACAAGCATTAATATGAGTATAAGGCATAAGAAGACATTCGATTAGTTCTGGCTGTTTCGTTTTGGTCGTGGGTAGCACACACAAGCAGGCATACACATATCGGACATTATGTAGATCCAAGTATTAAGGGTAGTCGACATTGCTAATGACATCCGTATGGGAATCCCACTATTATAAAAGGTAGTGCTAGTAAAATATTTGTAGTCCCAAATGGGTTGTCATTAATTGAAAAAGGTTAGGTTGTTTTAAATTGAAAAAGTATGTGCCCGTTAATAGCATTGACTTTAATCTTGTGGTTAAGCAATGACACTTTATTGATGTTACCTTATCATCACGAGACATTCAAAAAGGGAATTCACTCATACACGCATCATCAGTCACACAACTGGACCGGACGCACGAGTCAACCCTCCATTCGCACGAATGGACCTTCAGTCGTACGAATCAGCTTCATTCGTACGATTGAACCTTCATTCGTGTGACTAAGCATTCAGTCGTACCATGCAACACCCAATCGCACCACTCAACCTCCATACGCACGATTGAACCTTCATTCGCACGAATCAGCTTTATTCGTGCGATTGAACATTCATTCGTGCGACTGACCTTTCAGTAGTGCGACTCACGCACAATCGCACACAATCTCATTCGCATTGACTCAATCGCACACACATTCACTCGCATGGACTCAATCGCACACACATTCAATCGCATGACTCAGTCATGCGATTCACCCAGTCGCACGGCTCAGTCGCGTGAACAGACCCAGTCGCGAAGAACAGCAGAATCGCGACTGCCGAGTGCAGAGCAGTCTCCGGGTGCTCCGTGCACTCGTTTTACACCCCAAGAACTTCCAGAATCCATATTCTAACATGTCTAAACAAGAAACAAACTTAGAAACACAACACATAAGCCCACACGACCTCATGTGCTCGGATGAACCCAGCACCCGAAACCCTAGAAAACGCAGAAGTGGAATCGAGCAAGAAACGGGTCAAGCAAGGTTATCTACCTGCTAGGAGTGAGTATTAACGATGATAACCAAGATTTGCGGGTGAAAACGGAAGAAAAGGAGCGGTTTTGGTGCTAGAATGGTGAAGAAAGTGAAGAAGAAGAAGAAGATGAAGAAGATGGTGAAGAATGAGGGCTAGGGCTAGAAATGGGGTTTATATACCCAGCCCTAGTTTGGTAAAATGTCAATTTTAGTCCCTGTACTTTACCCCCGGGTTCCCAAATTTTATTTCGGTTGAAACGACATTAATTAGGCTTGTTTTATTAATGATGAAAGACGTAGTTAATGATATTTATAATTTAAAAATGGTTTTATTTGTAACATTAGGTTTGTATAAAAACGGTGCGTTCAATGTTAACGGGGGCAATCTTAGAAAATGTTTTAAGATGATGACAATGCAAGCAACGATATCACAAGCATAAGGATAACCAAGCAAGCAAATATGATACCCACATAGATGGGTTACAGAGATGAGGAACGACCGACAACAAAAGTTAACCGAACACGTTAAATGACGGACCTTTGCTGACGGATGTCACAGTATCCCCAGTTGAGGGAATTTCGTCCTGAAATTCAACTGGTGCTAGGTCCAAGGGTGTCATCCTTGAATAGACGTGGATATTTAAACCTCATCTGATCTTCACGTTCCCATGTAACTCTGGCCCTCGTTTAGAATTCCATCTTACACGAACAATAGGTATCTTGCTGCGCGTCAACCTCTTAACCTTTCGGTCCATGACCTCAATGGGTTGCTCCACAAAATGAAGGATTTCATCAATCTTGATATCCTCAATAGGTACGTGAAGTGATTCGTCAGCTAAACACTTCTTGAGGTTCGATACATGGAAAGTATCATGTACACTGTTAAGCTCTTGTGGCAACCTTAATCGTTACGCCACCGGACCAATTCTTTCTGTGATCTCGAACGGTCCAACATATCTTGGGGCTAACTTCCCTTTCTTTCCAAACCGAACAACCCCTTTCCAAGGAGAGACCTTAAGTAACACTCGATCCCTAACGTTAAACTCTAGCGGCTTCCGACGGTTGTCGGTATAGCTCTTTTGGCGATCTCTAGCAGCTTTAAGTCTGTCTTTGATTTGGAAGATCTTATCGGTTGTTTCTTGAGTGATTTCGGGACCTGTTAGCTGAGTTTCACCAATCTTGGCCCAACATATCGGTGATCTACATTTCCGACCATACAACGCTTCGAACGGTGCACACCCAATGCTAGTATGGTAACTGTTATTGTAGGAAAACTCAATCAACGGTAGATGAGTATCCCAACTGCCACCAAATCAATGACACATGCCCTCAGCATGTCCTCAAGCGTCTATATTGTTCGTTCACTTTGGCCGTCTATCTGGGGGTGATAGGCTGTACTTATGTCTAATCAAGTGCCCATCGCTTTCTGTAACGTTTGCCAAAATTGTGAAGTAAATCAACTGTCTCGGTCGGATATGATTGACACCGCACCCCGTGCTGTGTCACGACCTCTTTGATGTACAACCTTGCCAGCTTATCCATTTTATAGTCTTCTCGGATAGGCAAGAAGTGAGCGGATTTTGTCATTCGAGCCACCACGACCCATATTGAGTCGTGTCCGCTTGGCGTTCTTGGGAGTTTGGTAATAAAATCCATAGTTATGTTCTCCCATTTCCACTCGGGAATTTCCGGTTGTTGCAATAATCCCGATGGTTTCTGGTGTTCAGCCTTGACCTTTGAACATGTCAAGCATTTGCTCACATATATAGCAATGTCTTTCTTCATACCTGGCCACCAGTACAGATCCTTCAGATCGTGGTACATCTTGTCTGTACCAGGATGAACAGAGTATTGAGTCTTGTGTGCTTCATCCAAGACTAGTGTACGTACACCTCCCCATCTGGGGACCCATACACGATCCATGAAGTAATGTACACCGTCATCCTTGCAACTCATTTGTTTATCCAACCCTCGGAATTCTTCTCCCGCAAGGTTTTCTTCTTTCAAAGCCTCACTTTGTGCAATTTGAATCTGAGCCTTTAGATTAGTTTGAATAGTCAAACCTAGCGCTCGAGCACGTAGTGGCTTCACACGTTCTTTACGGCTTAAAGCATCAGCCACCACATTAGCTTTCCATGAATGATAACAGATTTCGCAATCGTAGTAGCTAAGTAACTCTACCCAGCGTCGCTGTCGCATGTTAAGTTCCTTCTGATCTAGAATATGTTGAAGGCTCTTATGATCTGTGTAGATGATGCATTTGGTTCCATATAGATAATGCCTCCATATCTTGAGTGCAAATACTACAGTGCCCAACTCCAAATCATGAGTTGTGTAGTTCTTTTCATGCACCTTAAGTTACCGTGATGCATAGGCAATTACCCTGTCTCTTTGTATTAGCACACATCCCAATCCTTGATGTGAAGCATCACAGTATACTATAAAATCATCAGTTCCATCCGTGAGGGACAGTATTGGAGCGTTGCACAGCTTTTCTTTCAACGTCTGGAAGGCTCGTTCTTGTGCATGTCCCCAATCAAACTTCTTGTCTTTCTGGGTTAGCAGCGTTAACGGTTGTGCGACCTTTGAAAAGTTCATAATGAAACGACGGTAGTATCCGGCCAATCCTAGGAATTGTCGTATTTCTGAGGGTGTTTGGGGTGTATCCCATTTCTTCACAGCTTCAATCTTACCGGATCTACATGAATCCTATTTTCGTTAACCACATGACCTAAAAACTTCACTTCTCGAAGCCAGAATTCACACTTTGAGAATTTGACGAAAAGTTTCTCTTCCCGCAACAGTTCTAGAATTGCTCGAAGACGTTCTTCATGATCCTCTTTCGAACGGGAGTAGATAAGTATGTCGTCTATGAGTACGATCACGAACATATCAAGATAAGGCTTGCACACCCGATTCATCAAATCCATGAACACAGCTGGTGCGTTGGTCAACCCGAACGGCATGACCAAGAACTCATAGTGCCCGTAACGAGTTCTAAATGTTGTTTTCGGCATGTCATCCTCGAAAACCCTTAGTTGATGATATCCAGAACGAAGATCGATCTTGGAGAAATACGAAGCTCCTTGCAGTTGATCAAATAAATCATCAATTATGGGGAGAGGATATCGATTCTTCACAGTCAACTTGTTCAATTCGCGATAATCGATGCACATGCGGAACGACCCATCTTTCTTTTGACAAATAAGACCGGTGCTCCCCACGGTGAATGACTCGACCGAATAAAACCCTTCTCCAGTAGTTGTTGTAATTGGCTAGAAAACTCTTGCATTTTGGATGGTGCTAACCGGTACGGTGCTTTTGCTACCGGCGTAGCTCCAGGAACCAACTCTATTCGAAATTCCACCTGTCGTGGAGGAGGCAAACCCGACAAGTCATCAGGGAATACATCTGGATAATCTCATACTACAGTAATATCTACCAACTTGTTGCCTTCTTCTTTCTTTTCCACTACATGGGCCAGAAATGCGTAACACTACTTTCGTAGACATCGACGCGTCTTCATGCAAGAAATAAGCTTCAGAGTTCTTCCTGGTCGTTCTCCTTGAATCTCGAGTACTCCCCGTCTGGCATGGGGATTCGTACTACTTTCTCCCGACAAACAATCTCGGCTCCGTGTTTCGACAACCAATCCATCCCCACGATCACATCGAACTTCCCACCTCAAAAGGTATTAAGTCTAGGTCGAAGGCATGGTTTTCCGATATCATGGAGCACTTCCTAATCTCATCGGCCTGTACAACTCTACCATTAACCATTTCTATGGAGTAACTAGTTTCCAGTCTACTAGCACTCAAATCAAGCATTTGCACAAACTCAGATGATATAAAACTATTGTCTACTCCAGTATCAAACAGTACAGATGCGAAATGGTTATTGAGTAAGTGCGTACCTGTGACAACGTTCGGATCCTGACGGGCATCATTAGCTCCAATGACGAAGGCACGACCCCATGCAACATTACCTTGTTTTCCTTGGCCTTGAGCACCCGCTATGGCCACTATCTGCTGCTGGTTGTTTCCTTGCTGACTCAGTGTCCTATTCAGTTGGGGGCACATGTTTCTGAAGTGATCAGCAAGCCCTGGCATTCCCGGCGGGGTTAACCGCGTTGACGGGTTCTACTAGATTCGGCGCAGTTCTACAGTCCTTCGCTAGGTGCCCCGGGCGCCTACAGCTCACACACGCCCGACACGGCATTGCTGGGTGATGATGAAGGTTGCACCTCTCACATTTCGGGTGCGGCCCAGCATATTCCTTCTTCCCTTGAGTCATGACCACAAAATTTCTGGTTGTCTTGGCCCTCTTATCAAACTTCCCTGTACCGGACCGGCTTGCTTCCCCAGTCTCTTACTTTTCTCTGCTCCCCTACCCAATACTCATGTTCTTATCATCTCATCAGTGAGAGCGCAAGCCATCAAAATTATGCTCTGGATTGTAGGAGGAGCGGCTGTAGTTACCATTGCCCGGATTTGAGGCGCGAGTCCCCAAATATACTTTTCAATCCTCTTAGATTCCGGAGTGACTAGGTGTGGAACTAGTTTAGCCAGCTCGTGGAATCGGTCAGTGTAAGCTGCATGCCCAGCTCCCACCATAGCATGATTCCAAATTTCATGCTCAAGTTTCTTCATCTCGTTAAGAGGGCAGTATTCCTCAGTAATCAGGGCTTTGAACTCATCTCAAGTCATCTGCGTCGCAGATTCTCTTCCTCTAGCTTGAACCTAGGTGTTCCACCAGGTTAGTGCTCTGCCCTACAGTGAGCACGTAACATACTTGATTCTTTGACTGTCGAAGCATTCACTGATGTCAATCACTGCTTCCATCTTTTCAAGCCATCTAGTCAGGGCTATCGCCCCACCTTTCTCATCGAATTCCCGGGGCTTACAGGCCATAAATTCCTTGTAAGAACTGTCACGTTTGGTATTAGCAACTCCAGTTTCATTACCAGCTGTACCACCATTCCCGGTCTCCTGATTGCTTTCATTCCCAGTCGGGTTCCTATTACCCTCGTTTTCATTGCCACCAACTCCCTGGTGGTTTTGCTGTTGAAGAAAGTCGCTCACCTGATCTACAATAGTTGGAATCAGGGCAGCCAATTGTTGAGCAATTAGGGCTGCCATATCAGGGTTTCCAGTCCCTTGAGTATTGCCAGAAGGGCCTTCATTTGCTCTTGGAGGTCTACCTCTGCCTCTGCCTCTGACCCTTGGGGCTTCACTTCCGCTACTATTGCTACGGGTAGATCTTCGAGGAGGCATGTTCTATTCATAAAAGAGGTAACATATAAGCTTTAGTCACTTTAAGATACACAAGTATTCCGCTTATCAAGTTCCAACATTTCATGTTCCGGTCATCAAGATCACCATGCAGCCCATTTCAAGCATATTCTCGGTATATCGGTGATGTTTATATATAGGGTTCCCCGCAGCGTTCCCACTACACCCATGATGTATCGAGAATGATGCCTAATCCGGTTACATGACATTCGACCTTCCTTCATATCATATCCATAATAATCCATCAAGTCAACTGAGAGCCCAACATGTAATCACATATAGTCTGGCGGAGATTGTCTATCTTGCTTCCTTGAAAGGTCTCAGACATAGCCTCCTCGGGTCGGTCTCAGTATCTGAGGTTAAACGCAATGTATGATCTGTGAAGATCTCTTCGGGTATTAATACCCAAATTTGGTTATGATAACTTGGCGGGCAGAGGGAACGGAAGATCCAATAGGAAGCATCTCATAAGGGACGAGCACAAGGCTCAAGCACAATGTGAAAGATCACAAAAAAGAAGGATAACCAAACATATAAAGAGCAACACATACACGAGATATATAAATGCACACGAGCTTAAGCATGCAAATCTACATGAAGCACACGAGCTTAAGCATGCAAATCTACATGAAGGTTCCTAGGTTATAGTCTAGGTCAAGTGTAATTGCATAATTCTCTATAACCAATGGCTCTGATACCAGTCTGTCACACCACCGCTGATAGCGGAAACACGGGGATGCGAGCGAGACGGGATCGTCATAACACATGGTATACGATAGAGTAGTAATATAAATATGATGACAAGCGTGTCATGACGACACCAGAACACAAATGGAGACTTGTGTCGTGTTCAGTCAATGTTCACGACAGCATAGCCATAAGCACAACATAAAATGATCACATAAGCATTGATGATAACTTGTAATGTAAATTCCCACAACCCGGGAACAAGTATACACTGTACAAGTTTAAGCAACCAAGATGTTTCAAAAATCAATGTTTAACAAAAATTCTTAATCCTCTAAAAATACATCCTAGGGTCTCCTCTAAAAGGCAGCACTCCTAGAACTTCAATTACCTTGATCACCTGAAAAGAGATCCTCAAAACGGTCAACATAATTGTTGGTGAGCTTCGCAGGTTTTAAGTAATAAAAAGATGTTAAGATGACAACAGCTTGTAAGTTTAAAAAGAGTTACTTACCACAACTACACTTATGTGTAAGTGGTTACAAGATATAGATAGCTACAGCCAAACCGATACATCGGTTCCATACGGGAATTGATGGCCGTAAAGAAAGCATCCTATAAGTTTCATATGACGTAGCAAGATCCACAAAGAACATACGTATAGGTTACAACCAAACCAATTCTTAGGTCCCATTAACGGGATTAATGGTTGTAATGGATGATCGGCTTAGAAGAACCACACAGAAGAACCACACAGAAGAACCACACAACCGATGCATCCATCAAGTAGTAGCAATCACAGGTAGCATCAACTAACACATAACATCAAAGTAGTAGCACATAGTAATGTAATACCACCAAGTAACATACAAGGTGGTAACATACCATAGAGACAAGTTCATATAGCATCAATCAACCAGATACGCAAGACAAGATACTCATAAAAGTAGCAGCCAGCTTCCACTAGGGAAGATGCTTGAAATCAAGTTAATTAGGAGAGCATTCTTTTCCCCCAAGTTGAAAACATTTAAAAGGTTTTAATAGAGTAAAAAGGGGCTACGAAACTCACGGAATAGATGATAAGCACTTATGATGAATATTCCCAAAGGTAGAATGCTATGAACGGTGAACACCTATTGACAGTTGCTGACAAGCATTAATATGAGTATAAGGCATAAGAAGACATTCGATTAGTTCTGGCTGTTTCGGTTCGGTCGTGGGTAGCACACACAAGCAGGCATACACATATCGGACATTATGTAGATCCAAGTATTAAGGGTAGTCGACATTGCTAATGACATCCGTATGGGAATCCCACTATTATAAAAGGTAGTGCTAGTAAAATATTTGTAGTCCCAAATGGGTTGTCATTAATTGAAAAATGTTAGGTTGTTTTAAATTGAAAAAGTATGTGCCCGTTAATAGCATTGACTTTAATCTTTGTGGTCAAGCAATGACACTTTATTGATGTTACCTTATCATCACTAGACATTCAAAAAGGGAATTCACTCATACACGCATCATCAGACACACAACAGGACCGGACGCACGAGTCAACCCTCCATTCGCACGAATGGACCTTCAGTCGTACGAATCAGCTTCATTCGTACGATTGAACCTTCATTCGTGTGACTAAGCATTCAGTCGTACCATGCAACACCCAATTGCACGACCCAACCTCCAAACGCACGATTGAACCTTCATTCACACGAATCAGCTTCATTCGTGCGATTGAACATTCATTCGTGCGACTGACCTTTCAGTAGTGCGACTCACGCACAATCGCACACAATCTCATTCGCATTGACTCAATCGCACACACATTCACTCACATGGACTCAATCGCACACACATTCAATCACATGACTCAGTCGTGCGATTCACCCAGTCGCACGGCTCAGTCGCGTGAACAGATCCAGTCGCGAAGAACAGCAGAATCACGTCTGCCAAGTACAGAGCAGTCTCCGGCTGCTCCGTGCACTCGTTTTACACCCCAAGAACTTCCAGAATCCATATTCTAACATGTCTAAACAAGAAACACACTCAGAAACACAACACACAAGCCCACACGACCTCATGTGCTCGGATGAACCCGAGCACCCGAAACCCTAGAAAACGCAGAAGTGGAATCGAGCAAGAAACGGGTCAAGCGAGGTTATCTACCTGCTACGAGTGAGTATTCACGATGATAACCAAGATTTGCCGGTGAAAACGCAAGAAAAGGAGCGGTTTTGGTGCTAGGTGAAGAAAGTGAAGAAGAAGAAGATGAAGAAGATGGTGAAGAATGAGGGCTAGGGCTGGAAATGGGGTTTATATACCCAGCCCTAGTTTGGTAAAATGTTAATTTTAGTCCCTGCACTTTGCCCCCGGGTTCCCAAATTTTATTTTGGTTGAAACGACATTAATTAGGCTTGTTTCATTAATGATGAAAGACCTAGTTAATGATATTTATAATTTAAAAATGGTTTTATTTGTAACATTAGGTTTGTATAAAAACGGTGCGTTCAATGTTAACGGGGGCAATCTTAGAAAATGTTTTAAGCTGATGACAATGCAAGCAATTATAGCACAAGCATAAGGATAACCAAGCAAGCAAATATGATACCCACATAAATAGGTTATAGAGATGAGGAATGACCGACAACAAAAGCTAACCGAACACGTTAAATGACGGACCTTTGGTGACGGATGTCACACCTCTCCCTTAATATGTCCCCATTTGCCCAACTTTCGTGCATTGGCGGGTTTGATCCCTCAATTTTGGACTTTATTTTTTTCTTCTTTCGTCTTCTATAAGGAAAATATCCGGGGTTACAATATACATACATACATACATATATATAGATATGTATATATACATACATACATACATACATACATACATACATACATACATACATACATACATACATACATACATACATACATACATACATACATACATACATACATATATATATACATACGTATATATATATATACATATATACACATGGTACATACATATGTATATATACACATATATACATATGTATATGTACACATATACACACACACACAAAAACACACAACACACACACACACACACACACACACATATATATATATATATATATGTATCTATATATATACACATGTATATACATATATACATATAGTATATACATATATACATATATATACGTGTATATATATATATATGTATATACTATATGTATATATGTATATACTATATGTATATGTATATACATATACATATATATACATACATATATATATATATATATATATGTATGTATATATACATGTATATATATATATACATATCTATATGTATATATACATATATATATATACATATATTTAGATATATGTGTGTATATATATATATAATACTTTTAAGTATCTTCCAAGTAGAAGACTTTTTGACTTTTCTTCATTGTACTACACAAATTTATAATTGCATATACATAGACGCGTTCTTTTCAGAACCAATACGTGATTCAGAGTCGCTACTTAACCCAAAATCGGCATTTCTTTTGTTTTGATTATATTTATTCGCAATCCATCAATGGAGGACTTATCACCAAACATCATGGTTCATCTCCACTCAAGACTTCTTGTCAAGACCACCTATAGGCCTAATGATTCATGATGACTTCGGGCAAGATATGATGACCGATCATAATAAACCAAGCATCTTGAAATGGGTCGAGATCAAAGACAAGCATAATGATCACCAAGGGTTGTACCACGACCCTGTCATGAGCCTTGATCTCGGTCTAGCACCTTTTTTCAAGACATTAAATTCCTCTAGGTGGGTCGATGAACGGTTTGATATGCTTGTGGGAGTTTGGGCATCAATGTGACAACACTTACATATGCAATCCCATCATTAGAGAATACATGATCCTCCCTAGGAAGCAATACTATAGGGATCAAGGTCCTGCCATAATTGTTTATGGTTTAGGCATTGGATTAATGACAAACAAGTACAAAGTGTTGTAGTATAATCTTGCCGTCAAATATTTAAGTATTATATGTGTAATTACTTAGTGTTTTATATGTGAAACAAATTAAGTATTATATGTGTAATTACTTAGTGTTTTATATGTGAAACAAATAGGCCAAGTAAGTATGTATTTATGAAATGGGTCGGATAAGTTAGATGGGTCTAGTGCTAGTTTATAAACCCGATAGTTAACTTGGCGCCAATAACCGCCAATATGAAACTACCAAATTCAGTGGGTATAAATACCCCATCTTGTAATGCCATTTGAATGTGTGAATACAAGTTTCCTTCATGTATTAATTCTCTGCATATTAGTGTGTGTGTTTTGTGGTTGTGTTCGTGAAGAACCATTTAAGATCTATGATAGATCTTAAATTGGAATCAGAGCATTGCACTCTTAGGAAGAGACCTGTGGAGTATTAATTGGAATCGAGAAGAAGAAAGGATGGAAGATTATTAGCTTGTAAGGAGTAGTGATCGCATGGATTTTTGGTAATGAATCCAGCATTGCGATTCGGTGAGGATGACCAGGAGAAATGAAATGTTTATGGTCGAGAAGACAAGGAGGATTCGAGTGTGGAAACATTATGCATCAAAGTTAATGATTTTTTATTTGGCGAGGAAGAAACTATCAATCGAAGGAATAAGAAAGCACCAAGGAAATTTAGAAATTTGGCGTAAAATAGAAAAGGAAAGGGTTTGTTCAAGAACCATGTCTGCCTCTACTGCAAGAAACCTGTAAATTTCAGAGAGATATGTTAGAATCGGATTCGGTTCTCTGAATTCATGATAAAGGGCACTGAGACAGGTTAAGTGGAACAAAATATGGTATGCTAGTTTACATCGCAAGAAACATGCTACTGGAAACAAGAAGTTGTTCAAAACACTTAGAAAATCCTTCGTAATCGAAACTTACGTACTTGACTTCACTAAGGCATACTATCAGGGTAAAGGCAAGTTGAATTGAATTCAAATGGGGTATCGCGGGTTATTGAATCAGTTTACTACATACCCACAATGAAAAGGAATGTGTTACACCTAGAATAATTGGCTTATCAAGGTTTCGAAGTGATTTTTGAAGGACTTTATGCTATATCATAAAGACCTTCTAGCATGAATCAATTCAAGAGACAAAAGGTGTTAGTCAGGGGCACTTATATGAAGAAAACAATTCTGATACCAACATGAAATGGGAGATATTGTTTAATTAGAAGAAACTGAGAAAATGTTAGAGTACTTTGATTGTTTGGATCTTGAATCAAAGAAAAATAAAAGTAAAACTAATAATGGAAATGGAAAGGAGGCAATTGTTGAACAAGAAACAAAAGTGTCAACCTTTGAAGATATGGTTGTCTTTTTGGATCTGTTGAAGGCCATGAATCACAGTGTAATTCAGAAACAAGATATTAAAGAAAAATTCAAGACAATGGTTAAGTGGTTTATCAAGTATGTGATGAAACAACAAAGTGTATTTCCACCAAAAATTAATCGTCAAGCAACTGATTTATACAACTTGTATATGGGAGTACAACTCAATGGAGGAAAGGCCTCAGTTAACAAGAAACAATTCTAGCCATTGTTAGTAGCAGAACTTGGAATCAACTCTCAAAGTTATATTTAATTAGTAATGGTGTATAATGAGTATTTGGACTTAATGGAATGGTATTATCAAATGTCAAAAGAAAAGCAAGATAAGGCCGAGAGTTTGGTGTTTGAAGAAGGTGAGTAGAGCAATGATAAGAGCGATCATGAGGGTGAAATTTCTACCGCTGAGATGCTGACAATAAGAAGAGAAAAATGTGTGTAGTTCGTGATTGGCCTTCACATTGTGGTTCGACCAATGAAAGCAGCCAAGATCTTTGATGTCAAGATTAGTGGGGACATTGTTGGAGTATATTCTTGTCATCAAATATTTAAGTATTATATGTGTAATTAGTTAGTGTTTCATATGTGAAACAAATAGGCCAAGTAAGTATGTATTTAAGAAATGGGTCGGATAAGTTAGATGGGCCAAGTGGTAATTTATAAACCCGGTGGTTAACTTGGCTCCAATAACCGCCAATATGTAACCGCCAAATTCAGTGGGTATAAATACCCCATCTTGTAACGCCATTTGAGTGTGTGAATACAAGTTTCCTTCGTGTATTAATTCTCTGCGTATTAGTGTATGTGTTTTGTGTTTGTGCTCATGAAGAATCATTTAAGATCTGTGATAGATCTTCACAAAGTGATGCAGACATTTCAAGGGGATATACCACCAAACCTGACCAAACATTGCGCCCAACTCTACTAGAAGCCGAGCTTTACACCCTTGGCACGAGCCAATGGAGGAGTCTTGGTCAAATGGTAATGCTCACTGGACCGTTCTTGATAAGGATTCCCCTGAAAAGATTTGTACTTTCGATTTCGACAAGGAGACATTTCATTTGTTTCTATCTCCTCCTTCTGAAGGGTAGTAAATAGTACGATCCACTTCCAAAGTTTTGGAGTGGTAAATGGTTGTTTATGTCAATCTGATACGTACAATTCTGAATTCACTTCATGATATTGTGATGAAGGAATACAGGATCACGATGTCTTAGCGTAAAGAGGTGGTGATCAAGCAGAGTATTAACCCTGATCTGGGATGGCTGATGGATGAGCCTGTGCATCTGGTAGAGGGCTTTAAGGATGGAAGTATTTATATGGTTTATTATGAAGACTTCTTGTTCAAATATTGTCCACACAGGAAAACATTTGAAGAGACTGATATTTTTGACCGATATATCAGTAAAGGAAGTTTAAGAAACCTCGAGGCGATGTGCCATTTCGCTAATTTATTTGGTTTTATTTAATCAAATTAAGTTTTGGAGTTGCTATCATCTGTTGATGTAATAGCATTTGTTGATTCATGTATATAATATTAACAGCAGATGACTCTTAATGATATCTAGCCTCTTTTTATCCGCATAACACCGTCAAGTGGAGAAAAACTAGTATGGTTAAATTTGCAAGTGGTTTTAGGTACCTAAACATGTCTTAGTAGGAAGTTGAGTATGTTTTATGTTTTTTCTTATCTGTTGAGTTTAGTTCTATTGGTAGGAGGTTGGGTTGTGGGCAATGAGGATATAAATTGAGATCAAATTAAAATGAACTTGAAAAAAACAAACAGGTCCTGATATTTCTGAGTTTATCACAACTAACTAAGGAGCATCAAGAAGAAGAAAAGGACCAATAGTTGTTTTGATGAGTTTTGATGCAATACTGTTGTGTAATTTTTAGTCTATCATGACTGCTAGAGTGAATTCTCTAGACAAAAGGGTAAGGATTTAAGAGAAATTCAACGTGGGGTCTCAGTTGTAAATGAAAAGGTCGAATCAATGGATGAAAAGCTTCAAGTTTCAGACAAAACAATGACTACGTTGTGGCAGTCGATCCACTGTCAAATCAAGCAGGTCCGTCTTTCTTCCTCGATATACTTGTTTTTTCAATATTCTCTTTTGATTTTCTAAGCTTTTACTAAAAGTTTCAACAAGGGAAACTTGGATGTGTTTAGATATGTGACAGCTGGAACAACTTGGCTAAATGAAGCTTTTGGTGAAGTGGCAAAGGTTGGGCAAGTTGCAGGAACAAAAACTAGACAAAAATGGATACGTCTTCCAAAATTTAAGCTTCAAGATATGGTAATGATTCGGCCTTCTAAAAACAAGAGCTCTTTTGATCTTTATATGTAACTTACTAAATTACAAGGATTTATGCATAATGGTTTGAGTTATTGGTGATATTACTTTCTAATTCAATATTTGATGAGTTGCTTTAAGCCAATCTTTATGAGCTAATTATAGTGTGCAGTGTTCAATCGGTTTTGATTTTTGAGGCCCTAGATCGATGATCGAATTGTGGATGAACACCTTGAATGAGTATGCACAGGATGTACGCAGGGACTCGTGAAGAGCAGGGTTGGGAACACAATAGATACACACATAAAACACAATGAATTCCACCCACATCAAATGTCGTACATGTAGGGGTATTTATACACATATATTGGCGGTTAACAACTAACTAAAGGGCGTACCTGGTGCTGCAAAGAGCTCCCGCGTTTTCGCAGGGTCCAGGGAGGGTCCGTCCCATTTAAGGGAAGATGTACGCGGTCTTTCCCCCATATTTTGTGGGGAGGCCGTTTCCACGGATCGAACCTGAGACCTTCGGTCCCTTAGGAACAGCTTTTACCGCTGCGCCAAGGCCCGCCCTCTTAACAACTAACTAAAACTAACATAAATAACCCTTTAAATTACCGCCAATTTACAACAGTTTGACTTTCTGTTTGACTTCTAATTACACTAAAATCAATTAAGATTTCTTGATTAAATTACTTCCAACATTGATTCAAGCAATTGTGTTATGCAATTGTCTTGATTTAATCTTTCATTTGAGTATTATTAGAAATGAAAATGTTCTAATTGAAATGCTTGTGTTCGAGTTCACTGTTTTTTTATGTCTTTTAAAATGGTGCATCTGTTCAATTGTGGACAAACAAATTCTGTCATCTAAATATTTAGTTTCACATGAGCAGGAGAGCCAATACTGGAGCTGACTTCACTTACAACAAAATCTTTTTTTGTTATTGATGTTTGAAATGTGTCTTAATTTGAACATACTAAAAACATGTCTACTCCTGTGAATAGCATAGGATTACACTACATACATGGTAGCGGCTTTTGATGAATGCACCAGCGTTGAATTGAATGAAATTCGCAAGAGTGGTTGCATTACATTTCGAATCTCATTTATGAGTAGGGCTACATATTAGACAATCAAATTAATATGAAACTACTTTGTACTTTTTGTATTTACATGTGAACTTGGAATAATTTTATAAACTTTGTTTAGTATTTAACTAAATGAATTTGTTTTGCTGTTATTTGACAATTATTGATTTATAGTTTTATTAAAACAATAGGCAATATTTATAGAATATTATATATATATATATATATATATATATATATATATATATATATATATATATATATATTGCAGGACCGGGTGAAGGGCTTATGCACTTATACAAGACAACAACACAAATAGGAGAGTGTATGACAACCCTTAACAATTCAAATGGGAAACTGGTAAGAATGAGTTTAGAGAACTAAGAAACAGAAGATGTAAATGAGACAGAAATTAGAACAACACACAAGCAGTTGGTTTTCAAGGTTAATGTATATTGATCTTCTAGTTCCTTACAAAATGGTTTACAAAGTTCTACACAAAACTTACTAAGTTACAAGGACCAGAAAATACTTATACTATAACCTACAACCGACCCTACTTTGAAGGTCAGCTGGATACATGAACTAGACAACAAAATCTATATAGAGTCAAAAGGCAGATTGCATTTTGACTATTGACTAGGACATGTCATAGCTCACATCTTAATATATTACAAAACGGATAAAGTACATAAAGTGGAAAGTTACAGACTTAAGACCTCAATGTACAGTTTACCAAAAGCATGGACCTTTTCACCAACTCATGAAAGGTTGGTGACTTATCAGAGTAACAGCGAAAGTGGTTCAGCTTTAGATAAAAAGTACATCAGATAAAGCATGTAATATAAAAGTATTCGGAAGAAATCTATCTTCAATGGTTGACTTTAGAAGAATTTGTCCTTGAAGCTTTGGAAGACTTCATCTTTTGGCTTCGGAAGATATTGGTCTTGCCTTCGGAAGATTTCATACTTAGAATAATTTCTAAGGCAGTGTGAAACTTCTGAAGCATTCCACTTCAGTATACATATGCATGCATGCAGGAAAGACTTTAAGTGTTTGGGTTGCATCAGCCTTACTAATAACCTTACATATATATATATATATATGTATATATATATATGTATATATATATATGTGTATATATATATATGTATGTATATATATGTATGTATATATGTATATATATATATGTGTATGTATATATATATGTATGTATATATGTATATATATATATGTATGTATATATATATATATGTACATATATATATATGTATATATATACACACACACGTAACCTATATGTGACGTATGTGTAAAACCACGCTACGGTTTTTCATTTGACCCATACTTTTATTTATATATACACACATAATATAAAGAGTAGTGATAAAATAATTATAAGTTATGTGACCGGTTTAATTAGTTTTCTCTAGTTTTCATATAATTTTATGGTTTTCTTAGGATTCCTCTCTCTCTCTGTCTCTCTCTCTGTATGTATATATATATATATATATATATATATATATATATTATATATATAATATATATATATATATATATATATAATAAAGCAGCTAAATTTATGACGGGCATTGCCGGTCAATTTGAACGGTTCATAAAATTCATAAAGATGACACGTGAATGCTTGTCATCTTGTCATTTTATTACTACCCCTTTCTTTACGCGCAATGCACGTCATCTATTGTCCGTTATAAAATGTGTCGTATTTCGCGCGTCGTAAAGAGATGACGCGCAGATGCGTGCCATCTTTCATTTATGACTACCCTTCCTTGACGCGCATACGCGCGTCATCTGACCCCAAAGATACGCGTATTGACCGTCATCTATTGTAGTTTTTCTAGTAGTCTTTCTTTTCATCGTTTTCCTCCAAGTTCACTTCTGTTATGTTTACTTTTACAGCATGAAAGTATCATAAATTTAAAATACAAACACTTAGTTCCATAAACAACTTCACCATTTAGAAAGTGGAAAATTTTTCATTCTCATTCATTATGCTAAATGGCATAATATGTTTTTTTTCAACTGGTGGAATTGAAATTATGACACATAACTTTTAACCATTCATTAAGACTTGGAGTTTTAGTGAGAGCCATACTAAATGGCGTTCTTTATGACAATTAATGGCATATTCAAAGATGTTTTAACATTTTAAAGATATGGTAGATTATGCTATTATTGATCATGATTCAATGCTACAGTCTTATGCCAAGGCAATAAAGAAAAGAAGTACTTTTGGTATCGTTAGTCGATCTATGTTGGGAACATATCAATGGTCTAATTTTTCATAACTCGCATGCCGACTTCCTACGAAAGATTGATCCTACCAAAGGAAATTACTATCGATTAAGATTTGCTACTGATACTTACGAAGAACGGAATAAAGATAATGATAAAGAATGCTTCAACAATTTTCGTTTGCGGCCAATAAGGTTCTTTCTTCCATTCCTTTATTGTTTCTAAATGTTTAACATACGTTCTATTCCTTCTTTAGCAACTCTCGTTCCATCACCCGACTTCTTTAACTATTGGCCTTTGCTCAATATGCGTGAGCCGCAGCTGGACCTAGCGTTGCCTTCTTAGGCATTGTAGTAATTTGGTATATATGCCTTTGATTTCCTTTTGATTTTACATTAGCCGCGACTTCTAGTATCTCTCTCACTACAAGAAAAATGGTTTTTTATGTCTATATTTTTTGCGGCGACAACAATTTCGTCGCAGAAAGGGGCACTAAACGATAATAAAATACTTTTTGGACATTTCAAGCAAAAAAGATTTTTTGCGGCGACAATTTCATCGCAATAAATGAAAAATAAATTATTTTTATTTTTTAATTTGTAAATTAGTTTGGCGACGAAAGAAAGTCGTCGTAAATAATTTTGTTAATTTTTTTATATTACGACAATCTTTTTAAGAGGAGGAAAAAATTCCGGTAGCTCTTTGCGGCGATATTTCGCCACAAAAAATAATTATTAATTATTACATCTTTAATTTTAATAATTATTTTTTCGCAAAATTTTTGCACCGACACATTGGTCGCAAAAAAGGTTTTAAAAAATTAAGTAATATTTAAATATTATAATAATGTCGCAATATGTTTATTGCGGCGACATATTGCCAAAAAAAAGTTTCCAGATTCTTAAAGACGGGAATTTCAGATCTGTTCGCCATTTAGAACCCACCACAGCGCACCCCATACCACTCCCCCACCGTCATAACCGCCGACCGCCGACCCCACCCCACTCCCCCACCGCCATAACCGCCGCCTCCACCGTCGGGCGGCCCAACCCCACTCCCCCACCGCCATAACCGCCGCCTCCACCGTCGGGCAGCCCAACCCCACTCCCCCACCGCCATAACCGTCGCCTCCACCGCTGCTCCATCACCGTCGATGCTCCACCACCGCCGCTGCTCTAACATGAAAGGATCTAAGCATCTAGTTTGATCAATTAGATTGGATTTGCAGCGGAATAGCGTACGAATTAGAACAAATTATAGCAAGAACACACAAGATGTATCAATGAAACAGTATGGTTATAGAGAGAGAGAGAATTTCTGCCAAAAGGTATATTTTCATTCAGCACACGCTTCGGCACATACAGAATTAGGTCATCCTCCCTTATATAAGGAAGGGTGACGTCGCTGATGTCACTTGACAGTGACATCTAACCGTTATTACAACAAACTATAGAAAGTAGACTAAACTACTGAAGATGCCTAACAGCTGACATCTTCTTACAAAAGACAAGTGTAAACTATTACAACTATTGAAAAGAAACTACTGAAACTACAACGTCTGAAGAACATGCTCTTCAGACGTTTTACAAAGTACTGAAACATAAAAGAAAACTACTGATAAGAAACTACTGAAAGGAAACAACCGAAAGGAAACTACTGAAAAAGAAAACAATCACAACAACTGAAGAATATTACTTCAGCTGTTATGACAACTTCTGAAGTCTTCAGTACTTGAACTTCATAATTGAACTTCAGCTGTTGTCATCAGCAGATGTCTTCAGCTGATGTCTTCAGCTGATGTCTTTAGTTGTTGTCTTCAGTCTTTGTACTTCAGCTGATGTCTTCAGTCTTTGTACATCAGCTGATGTCTTCAGTTGTTGTACTTCAGCTGATGTCTTTAGTCTTTGTACATCAGCTGATATCTTCAGTCTTTGTACTTCAGCTGATGAAGTCTTTAGTTGTTGCCATCATCAGCTGACGAAGTCTTCAGTTGTTGTCATCATCAGCTGATGAAGTCTTCAGCAGTTGTTGTGATGTCTGTGGGACTTAAAGGTTTTTCTGCTCTGGCTCATTGGTTCATTGGTTCTTTTGGTCCGACAAACTCCCCCTGAACCAATGCAGCCAAAACCTTTAAGCTTATTTGATGTCCCACTTATTTGGTAGAAAGATTGGTCTTTTTCTTCTGGATCAGCTCAGAAATGACCCAGATCAGCACAGGCCTGGGAAGAGGTTTCAAAGAGTATGATTATCAAAGTATAGATGGGAACTCTGTCTTGGGGAACTGGACACAGAGCTGTTACCCCATCCATGAAACCTACTTCCCAACTATGAGTCTGTAAGACTCTCTTGTGTAGGCCTCAAGGAAGACTATTTGTTCCTCCATGGTGAGCTCTTCTTCTTCTCCCTCAAAAAGTGACTCAGGCCCATAGTACTCAGAGAGGTATTTGACCTGTTTCCCATTCTTGAGCTCCACAGTTGTTATTACTCTATAGGCAAATTCATCAGGGTGATTACCCTCTAGAAACAAGTGGAGCTCATTCTTCCTAACTTCCTCAAGCCTCTTATACACTAACCCCTTTTTGACCACTCTATTTTCCAGCATCTTTTATGGGGGCTGATTAGCTTTATAGGCTTTCTTGATGTCATCTAGGATCTCGCATGGTGATATTACAATGGCTAGTGCGATCACTTCATCTACGATCTTCTTCACTTGGCCATTGTATCTCTATGGAATATCTTTCTTATGAATCCTATGAGACACCCTAGGATCAGGCCAAATCCTCACTCTCTCTTTTTAATATTAAAATCTTTGTCTGAGAGTGTATAATCTCTGAGCATGTTTCTTCATATTTATGATTGATGAAGTGGTAGCATAAGCTTTGTTAACCCTTCTCAACAATTCCTCATTATGCTGTTTGTGAAGCTCTTCTTCTTCTAGCTTCACTTTAACATTTTGCCTTTGGATCTCAGTAGTAATTGTTGGAGGGTGACTTTTGGCCTTCGGCAATGGAATGACAGCTGAAATTGGTAGCCTGTCCTCATCTTCATCATCATTATCTTCTTCTCCTTCAAGCCTCAACACCCTTCTCTTCCTCTTTTGGGGTGCATCATCGGCTATTGGTTTTGTGGGTAAGGGAGTTGGTTTTGTGGGTTGTGATGTGGATTGTTTTGGTGTAGGTGATTGGACAGGCTGTTCTAGCAATTTGGATGTAAGTGAGGCTTTGGTGTGCTTGACTAGTTCAGTCCTGCTCCCAGCACCAGCTTCACTTAGGGCTTCTATAATCATCCCCTTGGTGAATACTTCAGACGAACAGATCTTGGTGGTTATTTCCAAGATGCTATCCCTGGACCATGATTTGATTTCGAGGACTGATCTCCCCAAATACTTTGAAATGAATCTGGCCATAGCTTCTAATCTCTCCTTTTCTTGTTCACTATGACCAGACCATCAGCTTTCAAGCTCCTGTACTTCCAACTTCCTTATCTCAGTATCTAGCTCAGCAGTGTCAAAGCCTTGCCTAAACAGATGATCAATGATTTTATCCATTGGCCTGCTGTGTTGGGCATCAGCTTCCTTGACAAGGACTGCTAGCTCCTTTTCCTTATCTTTTTCTCCACCCTTCTTGTTTTTATATATGACATAAAAGTCTTTTTTACTTTCAGTCACTTTTTCTATTTCTTTTCCCTTCTCACTCTCCTTCTCTTTCTCAGTCTCCACTACCATCTCCCTCTCAGTTTCTACCTCCTTCTCTACTTCTTTCTCTTTCACTTTCTCCTCCTCCATTCTCTTCCTCTTGATTGCTTTCACTGACTGAGTCTCCTCCTTTTTGGTTGCATTGGTTGCAGGGGCTTGACTGTCAGAAAGCCTTTTAGTCACAGCATCATCCACCAGGGTTTGTATGTTTGAGGCAAGCCTCTCATCAAGGGTTTTATTCACTATGTCAGTGATGATGGGTGTGATGAGAGGCAGGGAATTTTGAAAGATAGCAACCATTTGCTCAGAGGGGTTCTGACCCTGAGAAATAGTGCTAGAAGCAGGGGCTGGTGGCTGAGATTTTAGAAGTGGCTCTGTGTTTGTGATACCTTTAGGAGAAGATGCCATCTGTGGGTGAATGGTGGCAGATGGACTTGATTCTTGAGTTATTTTGGCAAGTAGCTCTTTGAGTCTACTCACCTCATCCTCAGGAATGGTATTATTAGCTAAAACATCATAGAAGAAGCTCAGGTCATCATCAGTTGTAGCTGAATCACCTGACCTCCTGATTAGATTAGGATGTACATGTGCTGAGTGTGGCTCAGTAATCACATATGCCCCTTTGTCTTGGTACAGGGGAGTTCCTGCCTCAGGAGAGGATCCTTCATCGGCAGTTGCCTCTGGTGAGGACTTAGAGATGTTCCCAGCTGCATCCTGTTCATATGCTGAATCAGGAAGAGTGGCAGCCTCACCAGATGTTCTTATCTCCTCTGCCACACTGGAAGATAGAACATGGTAATCCCTGTGCTGGGGGTTCTCAGCAACACTTGGTTCCTTCCTCTCATTGGTTAGGGTTTTCCTAGTTGTGATAGGTGCCTGGGGAGAGGGTGGAGTGTTGAGCTGAGTCAGCACTTCTGCTATGATAAATGTGGGCTTTTGGGGTGGTTGCAGTGGGAGATTGGGGTAAATCTTTTTGCACCTGGGGAGAGTGGTTCTCTTCAATGGTAACCTTCTCAAGTGAGATAGGTTCCAGAGATGTGGCTACCCCAGAAGTGATTGCTTCAGGCTCCTGTTGAGAGGATGCCTGAGTGGTTATGGTTGGTAGAGTCCTTGTAACTACTGGGGGATTAATTCCAGTAGCTACTTCCTGCCTTTATGGTGCAGGGGCATCCTCAGGGGACTCAACTCCCTGAGTAGCCTTTTTGGGCTTTTTGGCTCATGGCTTGGTGGGGACTTTGGATTTGGAGGTGGGGGCTGTGGGTTCCCGCTGCTTGGGTTTTAGCAGCTGGGCAGCCTGTTTGAGATGTTGGTTTGAGTTGTGCCTGAAGTATACTTTAGGCAATAATGCCAGAGCAGGGACTCCAAGGCCAACAAGTCCCTCAGCTTGAAGCTGGTTTTCAATGATGGCCATGATGAACCTTGGATATAATATCCATCGGTTAGCCAAAGGTTTCATAGCCATATCTTTATGTTCTAAAAATATTATTTAGAAAAATTTAATCTTTGTTGCTCTAGGATGGAATACAATACCTGTTGCCACCTGGATGACATTTGATCCCATGAAGAAGTTTTAGGGGCAAGACGGACATTGACCATGTGAAAGATCAATCGTTCAGCATCATAGAAGTGCTTCTTGAGGATGGTAGAAGCACGAAGGTCACCCTGGTATCCATGGTGGGCAAAAATAGATCGGTTGTGCCCTTTGGATACTCAGTGATGAAGGCGGCATCACTTAAATTTAGGGTTTGGCGAATGATTGCAGAAGTGATGACCACCTTTTGGTTGTTGACGAATGACTAAAGAGAGACCTCGGTGTCATTCTTCCAGAACTGGTTTAGGGATTCGGCATAGATGGTCGGATTAAGAAGAAAGCCGTTTTGTATGGAGAATGGACCATTAGATCAATGGCATTATCAAACTTGGTCCAAAAGAGTGATTTGGTAAGGTAGGCAACACAGTTGTGTCTTGGTTTGAGCTGCATGGTCGCCATTAATGTGAGGAGAGAGGTTTCAGAGTTTTGAATGTTAGGTTTGTGAGAGAATGAAAAACTCTGTAGGGTTAGGTATTTATAGGGTATGGGTATGAAACGGCTAAAAGAAAACGACTGAAGGTTTTGGTGTTAGTCATCAGTTGTTTTAAACGACTGATGACATGGTTTTAACCTTCAGAGGTTGTAAACTGGGGACTTGGTGTTAGTAATCAGTAGTTGTAAACTACTGAAGACATGGTTTTGTCAACAACTGAGGACTTGGTGTTAGTCATCAGTAGTTGTAAACTACTGAAGACATGGTTTTGTCCTTCAGTTGTTTTGAAATGAAACATCAGTTGTTTGAATCAGCTGAAGAGTAAAGTTACTCATCAGCTGTTGTCGTCAATTCAGTTGTTTCATTCTGACCTCAACACTTACTCATCAGACTTTGTCTGATTTTTTAGATGTTTCATTGGTCATCAGCTCTTGTTAATATTTATTCTTCAGCTCTTATGAACAGATGTTCAGAAGGTCTGATGAAATAAATTATTTTTCAGAGCTTGTGAACAAATGTTGTCTTCAGTACTTGTGTAAGATTACACATCAGTACTTGTGGACAAAATTTGTTCTTCAGTACTTATTTGTTAGAAATAGACATTAGTAGTTATAACCACATCAGTAGTTGTAACTTCATCAGTTCTTTTCAACAAATAATGTACTTCAGTACTTTGAAGTATTTTAGCCTTCAGTAGTTATAACACATCAGTAGATATGAAAAATACTGAAGACAAAATAACTCATCAGTACTTATTTTTGACTTTTGTATACTAATGCTCATCAGTACTTGTGACCTGAGAGCATCAGTATTAGTCAATTATTCCAGCTGCAGCATACCAAGCCTTAGCACCAGATTTTGAAATTGTGCACTGTCTAAAGGCTTAGTAAAGATATCTGCAAGCTCATCAGCACTAGGAACAAACTTTAGATGAATCAGACCTTTTTCATAACAATCCCTAATAAAATGATGTCTGATCTCAATATGTTTGGTCCTAGAATGCTGGACTGGATTCTTAACAATACAAAGAGCTGAAGCAATATCCATGAGTAATGGTGTCTTAGTCTCTGTTATGCCATAATCCAATAATTGATTCTGAAGCCAGAGTACCTGGGATGTACAACTTGTAGCAGCAATATACTCTGCTTCAGCAGTTGATGTAGCAATTGAAGTTTGTTTCTTACTCTGCCAAGAAACTAAACAATTGCCTAGAAATTGGCATCCACCAGAAGTTGATTTTCTAGTGACTTTGCACCCTGTATAGTCACTATCATAGAAAGCACCTAATTTGCAAAAATGCCCAGTAGAATACCAAAGTCCTAGAGATTGAGTACCTTACAAGTATCTAAAGATCCTTTTGACTGCAATCAAATGGGATTCTTTAGGTGCAGCCTGAAATCTAGCACAAACACATGTTGCAAACATAATGTCTGGTCTAGAAGCTGTAAGGTACATCAAGGACCCAATCATACATCTGTAAAGGGTTTATCAACCGTTTTACCTTTCTGATCGACATCCAGTTGTGTGGTGCTGCTCATGGGAGTAGAACAGGGCTTACAGTTTTATAAATCAAACTTATTCAAAAGATCTTTTGTATATTTGGACTAATGAATGAAGGTTCCATCAGTCCTTTGTTTGATTTGCAAACCCAGAAAGAACTATAATTCTCCCATGGCACTCATTTCAAACTTCTTTTGCATTAACTTTGTAAATTCATCACACAACTGTGGATCAGAGGATGCAAAAATAATATCATCAACATAAATTTGAACAGGTAGCTTATGCTGCCCTACTTTCTTAATGAATAAAGTTTTATCTATGGAGCCTCTAGTGAAATTATTTTGAAGAAGAAAGTTAGACAATGTTTCATACCAGGCTCTAGGAGCTTGTTTCAACCCATATAGAGCCTTATCAAGCTTATACACCCAATCTGGATGTTTATTATCCTCAAAACCTGGTGGTTGACACACATAAACCTCTTCTTTTATTTTACCATATAAAAATGCACTTTTGACATCCATTTGAAAAACTTTAAAATTATGAAAAACAGCATAAGCTAAGAACAATCTAATTGCCTCCAGTATGGCTACAGGGGCAAAGGTTTCATCATAATCAATACCTTCTTCTTGTGCAAACCCCTGTACAACCAGTCTGGCCTTGTTCTTAACAATTTGGCCCTTTTCATCTATTTTATTCCTAAACACCCATTTAGTGCCTATTACATACTTACCTTGGGGTAAAGGAACAAGCTCCCACACTTGCTGCTTTTTGAACTGAAGAAGCTCAAGTGCATTGCTTCAACCCATCATTGTCTCTTAATGCAACATGACAGTTCTTTGGCTCTTGCTGACTGATAAAGAGAGTATAGAAGTAGAAATTGGACAATTGACTTCTGGTTGAGACTCCAGCATTGATATCACCAATGATTTGAGACATTGGATGATCCTTCAGCTCTTGATAAACAATAAGGTCTGTGTAAGTGTTTGTAGGACCTTCAGCAGCAACAGATGTTGATGAAGATTCTTGAAACCATGTTAGTGATGGCAACTCAAATGAAGTAGAGGATTCAGAAATCTCATCAGCATTTGTTATGGATGGAGCTGCTGAAGCTACAGGAGCATCAGGTTTAGATGACTCGAGCAATTGGTCACTAAACCTAAAAGGTGAGTACTGACCACATCATCATCAGTACCACCAGGTGGAGAACTATTGACAGGAACAACAGCTGGAGACTGATAAGAAACATATTACAGTATGTCCAAATCAAATAACTCCATAGGGTTTTGTGGAATCTTGTCCTTTGGAGATTCATTAAACTTAACATGCAAAGTCTCTTCAACCATCTTTGTTTTGCAGTTGAAAACTCTGTATGCCTTGCAAGTAGATGAATAACCAAACAAAATACCCTGCATCCACCTTTGATTCAAACTTCTGGAGTGGATTCTTTGTGTTAAGAATGTAACATGGACACCCAAATGCTCTAAAGAATGAAATCAAAGGGGCCAAATGATGTTGCACTTCATAAGGAGTCTTCATCAACCTCTGATTTACTAATACTCTATTTTGCACATAGCAAGCTGTGTTGATAGCTTCAGCCCAAAATGTCAATGGCAAGCCTGAATCAGCCAACATTGACCTGGCAGCTTTAACCAGTGTCCTGTTCTTTCTCTCCACTACTCCATTTTGCTCAGGAGTTCTTGGAATGCTGAACTGCCGCTTGATTCCCTTTGACAAGTAGAATTCATCAAGTGTGTGATTTCTAAATTCTATGCCATTATCACTCCTCACAAACATGACTAGAAGGGAATATTGTTTCTCAACATACAACACAAAGTTCATAATAGCTTGTGCAGCTTCATTTTTGGAGTGCAAGAAGAAAGTCCATACAAATCTGGAGTAATCATCCATAATTACCAGATAGTATTTCTTCTTTGCCATGCTCATCACTCTAACAGGACCAAAAAGATCCATATGCAATAGTTGCAAGTAGGCAGTGGACTTTGGCTCTTCTATTGGAGGGAATGATACTTTGTGTTGCTTCCCTTTTAAGCAGGCAGTGCAGTTGTCATCACATTTGAACACCTTCATAGGCAACCCTCTTACTAAACCATGGTGAATCAGCTGGTTCATGTTTTTGAGATTCACATGACCAAGCCTTCTATGCCATAGTTTAGATTCCTGAGGAGAAGCCTTGGAGAATAGGCAAGGATGGCCTTTTAGATCAATTTTCTTTGAAAGATCTAAGGCATATACTCTTCCTGTCCTGTTAGCCTTCAGGAGAGTATGTTCATCCAACACCTTTTCAATCAAACTCAGAACTTTGGATGACAGAATCCTGCAGTTCTGGCTGGTGAAAAGGGCAACGTGACCTTTATCACATATTTGACTGACACTCAAGAGGTTATACTTGAGATTCTCCACATGGTTAACATCATCAAACCTTATTTAACCATTGGAAACAATGCCTTTGCCGATGATGTAACCTTTTGCATCATTGCCAAAGAGACAAACCCCTTCTTTCCTTGAGAGTAGTTATTAAGAAGAGAGCTGCTCCCTATCATATGCATGGATCCTCCACTGTCACATACCAGAGGCTTCTTTGGCATGCTGAAGAACCCTGCATTCATCACAACAAATTAGTAAGTTTTTGAGACCCAAACCTTTTTGGTTTTGGGTCTGTTCTCATCAACAGATTTAATACTAACTTGTTTGTTATGATTGACAGTCTGAGGTGGTGGAGATGGTGTAGAAAAGGATTCCTTTGGCTTGGTTTTCCTTTTCTGTGGTATCAGCACAGGAGCATCTAATTGGTTGACTCTCCCTAATAGATGTTGAACCATCATGACAAGTTGTGTCTGATTGTTTGCTAAAGCTTTCAGCTCATCAGACACATCAGCTCTTGGCTGTGATGGGTTCCTGTGTTGCACCATCTTCCTTTGAGCAACCTCAGCTGTTGTCTGATGAACCCCTTCCTTCTTTTTGGATTTCTTTAAGGACTTTAGGGTTTCAGGTTGAGATGTTGCTGGTACAAACTTGGTTTCAAACTCATCTTTCATTTTATTAATCTTTTTTTTAATGTTCTGATTTTGATTGAGTTTGGAACCCTTTCTATACCAGCAATCATCAGTAAGATGATTGAATAAGCCACATATTTCACATGGCTTCTTCTTCATCTTTAGTTGATCATCTACTGAAGATTTGTTCTTCAGCTATTTTCTATCAGTACTTGCAGTTTTCTTCCTTTCAGTACTTGCTTTCCTGATATCTTCTTCAGTAGTTTTCAAACCCTTTCTACTTGCAGTTTTCTTCCCTTCAGTACTTGCAGTAGATTGGGTTTGTTCTTCAAGTGTTGTAACTTATGCTTCAGTACTTTTAGTACTTTGTGAGACAACACCTGAAGTGATCAACTCTTTGATCATGTGACTGTCAGCATTTGAACCATCTATTGTTTCAGCATTAGCTGATTGGTTTTATGAGAAATTAATGCTAACTTCATCCTCTGACTTTGGTGCTTTATCAGAAGATGAATCACACGATGAGGTGGATTGGTTATTGTTTTCTCCTTCAAATTCTACTTCTACCTTGGGAGTAAAATCCGTTGGAGGAGCAGTGTGATTATAACCAATTCCAAACTTCACATTTAAGCTGATTGCTTGCTGAGAAGCATTTCAAAACCCTTGCAGGAGGTTACCTAGCGTTCACGCTCTACTTGGGTAGTTACAAGTGTTTCTTTGAGGTCCTTATACTTCTCTAAAAGTACCTCTTCCTTGGCCTTATAATCAGTGATTTGACATTTTAATTTGTAAATCTCATCATTCTTTTCATTTAGCATAGACTCAAACTCAGCTTTTCTTTTAGAAAGTGTTTACTCTAGCTCAAGATTTTTATTAATTAAAGCTACATTTGCTTCTCTAATGGATGCAAATGTGGCTATGCATGATTCAGAACAGAACTTGGCTTTGGCCTCTGAAGATACATGTGATACCTGTGATGAAGCATTTGAAGATGAACCATCAGCAGACTCCAGGGCCATGAGAGCAAGGTTTCTAGAGGGATTGTCACCATCATGTTAACCAGCACCAGGAAACAGTTGTTCATGACCAGACATATCATCTGGTAAATTGTTCCAGTCATCAACTCCTGGGGTGAAAAAGCTGTGTTGTTAAGGTTGAGATTGTTGATGAGATTATGATGGTTGAGGCTCAGGAAGGGCATGTGGTTGTTGAGCAATGGGTGCTTGAATTTGGTTTGGCTGAGGCATATAATAGTAGGGGTAAGGATATGGCATATGACCTTAAGGGAAAAAATATGCAGGTGATGACTGAGCTTGTGATGGATGACCAGAACTAGTGGAATGTTGCCCTTTGTTTAGTAAGCTATTGCTTGGGAAGGTCACAAAGGGTGCAGATGAGTTAGATCCAGATGATCTACACTCTCTAGCAAAGTGTCCAAGCCTATGGCACTTGTGACACCTCAACTTGCTCTTGTCAAAACCAATTTTGGTTTTGCCAGAGAGACCAGGGAATTTCCTCCTAGTTCTTTTGTAGAAATTTTTGAGATCAGATATTGATCATTGCCATTTGGCTCAAAATATCCATCCCTTCTAGATCATCATCAGGAATGCCCTTCAAATCTTCCATCAAAAAGCACCAGTTATCACTGCTGCCACCTGAACTACCATCCACACCAACAAAAGCATGTTCTACATTAGTAGAGAAATCGATATGCTTATCATAGGCACTTTCTGATGCAGCATACTCTGACTCCTGACCTATCAGTGCAGTATTGCCTGATACAAAGTCATCAGTGAGCTTTCCCGATGAGGACAACTTCCTTTTCTGTTCTATCTCTCTTTCAAATGTCAACAGTTTCCCATGAAGTTGGGTAAGAGATAGAGTGCTCAGATTTGCACTAGAGCGTAGGACAATAGTGTATGTGTCCCATCTCTTAGGCAGGGATCTGAGGAATCGGTTGTTCATCTGGCTGTTTGTATATTCTTGTTTGACCATTTTCAGCTCAGAAATCAAACAGGAAAATCGCTCAAACTGTTGAGTCAGAGACTCACCCTTCCTATGAGAGAATGTCTCATATTGTTGGGCAAGGATTTCCCTAGTATTTGCTAAGACCTCATCGGTTCCTCCAAATTGTTCTTTCAAAGCAACCCAGAGGTCATGAGCAGTTTCATGATGCATAAGCTCTGAATAGATTTCATTAGGCAGTGCAATGGCCAGAATTCCATAGGCTTTAGCATCAATTTTGAACATCTTTAGATCTTCATCCGAATACTGATAAGGTTTCTTTGGAACCCTCTCATTTGTTTCCGGAGTACTCACCATAGGCTTGTATGGTCCATGCACCACAGATTTCCAACAACCAGCGTTGTTGATAGACAGGTGATGGAGCATACGTCGTTGCCATATGTTATACTCACTCCTAACAAGCATCGGAGGCTTTGTTGAGGAGCCAGTATTGTAAGGATCATTTGTTGGTGTCGCCATTGAATAAAGTCAAGCAAATTCAAAATAATTTCAGTAAATCTAGCTCAAAACCACGTAGAACCTCAAATTGAATGACCAAAAGCAGTAGAAACTCAATCTCTATAACCGATTCTTGCAAATTTGCTAATTCGATCAAACGTAGATGTCTAAAGAGCAGTTTCAATGATCAATTGTTAAATCGATCAATGATTAACCAGCTCTGATACCATTTGAAAGGATCTAAGCATCTAGTTTGATCAATTAGATTGGATTTGCAGCGGAATAGCGTACGAATTAGAACAAATTATAGGAAGAACACACAAGATCTATCAATGAAATAGTATGGTTATAGAGAGAGAGAGAGAATTTCTGCCAAAAGGTATATTTTCATTCAGCACACGCTTCGGCACATACAGAATTAGGTCATCCTCCCATATATAAGGAAGGGTGACGTCAGCTGATGTCACTTGACAGTGACATCTAACCGTTATTACAACAAACTACTGAAAGTAGACTAAACTACTGAAGATGTCTAATAGCTGACATCTTCTTACAAAGACAAGTGTAAACTATTACAACTACTGAAAAGAAACTACTGAAACTACAACGTCTGAAGAACATGCTCTTTAGATGTTTTACAAAGTACTAAAACATAAAAGAAAACTACTGATAAGAAACTACTGAAAGGAAACAACTGAAAGGTAACTACTAAAAAAGAAAACCATCACAACAACTGAAGAATACTACTTCAGCTATTATGACAACTTCTGAAGTCTTCAGTACTTGAACTTCAGACTTGAACTTCAGCTGTTGTCATCAGCTGATGTCTTTAGCTGATATCTTCAGTTGTTGTCTTCAGTCTTTGTACTTCAGCTGATGTCTTCAGTCTTTGTACATCAACTGATGTCTTCAGTTGTTGTACTTCAGCTGGCATCTTCAGTCATTATACATCAGATGGTATCTTCAGTCTTTGTACTTCAGCTGATGAAGTCTTCAGTTGTTGTTATCATCAGCTGATGAAGTCTTCAGCAGTTGTTGTGATGTCTATGGGACTTAAAAGTTTTTCTGATCTGGCTCATTGGTTCTTTTGGTCCAACATAACACCGCGCCACTCCTTTGCACCATAGCCACCACCACCACCACCACTTCTGATTTAAGGTAATAACCTCAATTTTTCCTAATTTTGTATTAATTTATAGTTATTATTTGAAATTAGATTTATGACGTTTACATGGTTATGAAAAAATGGATGTTTAACTTACTTGAGATGAAATAACATGTGTGTATGTATGCACATAAGAATGTATGTATTTGGTGTGTTAATTTTGTGTTAATTTATAGTTATTATTTAAAATTTGGGTTATGAAGTTTATATGGTTATGAAAAATAGATCTTTAATTTAGTTGAGATGAAATAACATGTGTGTATATATGTATATAGGAATGTATGTATTTGGTATGTTAATTTTGTGTTAATTTATAGTTATTATTTGAAATTAAGGTTATGAACTTTATATGGTTATGAAAAAATGGATCTTTAACTTAGTTGAGATGAAATAACATGTGTGTATGTATGTATATGTGACATCCGTCACCAAAGGTCCGTCATTTAACGTGTTCGGTTAACTTTTGTTATCCGTCATTCCTCATCTCTGTAACCCATCTATGTGGATATCATATTTGCTTGCTTGGTTATCCCTATGCTATCATTGAACGCACCATTTTTATATAAACCTAATGTTACAAATAAACCATCTTTTATCATAAATATCATTAACTACATCTTTCACATTAATAAAACAAGCCTAATTAATGTCGTTTCAACTGAAATAAAATTTGGGAACCCGGGGGCATAGTGCGGGGACTAGACACGACATTTTGGGAACTAGGGCTATGTATAAATACCCCTTAACCAGCCCTAGCCCCCATTCTTACCATCATCTTCACCTTCTTCTTCTTCTTCACCTTCTTCTCCATTCTAGCACCAAACCGCTCCTTTTCTTACGTTTTCACGGCAAATCTTGGTTATCATCGTGAATACTTACTTCTAGCAGGTAGATAACCTTATTTGACCCGTTTCTTGCTCGGTTTCACTTCTGCGTTTTCTAGGGTTTCGGGTGCTTGGGTTCATCAGAGCACATGAGGTCATGTGGGCTTGTGTGTTACGTTCCTGAGTGTGTTTCTTATTTAGACATGTTAGAATATGGATTCTGGAAGTTCTTGGGGGTGCAAAACGAGTGCATGGAGCAGCCAGAGACTGCTCTGCACTCGGTAGACGCGATTCTGCTGTTCTTCGCGACTAGGTCTACTCATGCGACGACTGAGTCATACGTCTGGGTGTGTCGTGCGACTGAGCCGTTCGATTGGGTGAATCGCACGACTGAGTCATGCGCCTGGGTGTGTGCGATTGAATGTGTGTGCGATTGAGTCCATGCGAGTGAATGTACGTGCGATTGAGTCAGTGCGGATGAGATTGTGTGCGATTGTGCGTGAGTCGCACGACTGAAGGGCCCGTCGCACGAATGAATGTTCAATCGTACGAATGAAGCTGATTCGAGCGAATGAAGGTTCAGTCATGCGTATGGACGTTGAGTCGCGCGATTGGGTGTTGCATGGTACGACTGAATGCTTAGTCGTATGAATGAAGGTTCAATCGTACGAATTAAGCTGATTCGTACGACTGAAGGTCCATTCGTGCGAATGGAGGGTTGAGTCATGCGTCCGGTCCTGTTGTGTGACTGATGATGTATGTAGGTGTGAATTCCCTTTTGAAAGTCTTGTGATGATAAGGTAACATCAATAAAGTGTCATTGCTTGACCATAAAGATTAAAGTCAACGCTATCAACCTTTTACAACTATTGACAACCCATTTGGGACTACAAATATTTAACAAGCACTATCTTTTATAATAATGGGATCCCCATACGGATGTCATTAGCAATGATGACTACTCTTAATACTTGGATCTACATAAGGCCTGATATGTGTATGTCTGCCTGTGTGTGCTACCCACGACCGAACCGAAACAACCCGAACTAATCGAATCTCATCTTATGCCTTATGCTCATATTAATGCTTGTCAGTAACTGTCAATAGGTGTTTGACCATTCATAGCATTCTGCCTTTGGGAACATTCATCATACATGCTTAACATCTATTCCGTGAGTTTCGTAGCCCCTTTTTACTCTTATAAAACCTTTTAAATATTTTCAACTTGGGGGAAAAGAATGCTCACCTACTTAACTTGATTTCAAGCATCTTCCCTAGTGGAAGCTGGCTGCTACTTTTAAGAGTATCTTATCTTGCTTATCTTGTTGATTGATGCTATATGAACTTGACTCTATGCAATGTTACCACCTTGTATGTTACTTGGTGATATTACATTACTATGCACTACTACTTTGATATTATGTGTTGATTGATGCTACCTGTGATTGCTATTGTTGATGGATGCATCGGCTGTGTGGTTCTTCTAAGCCGATCATCCATTACAACCATTAATCCCGGTAATGGGACCTAAGGATTGGTTTGGTTGTAACCTATATGTATGCTCTTCGTGGATCTTGCTACGTTATGTAAAACTTATGGGATGCTTTCTTTACAGCCATCAATTCCCGTGTGGAACCGATGTATAGGTTTGGTTGTAGCTATCTATATCTTACAAAACCGATTACACATAAGTGTAGTTGCAGTAACTCTTATTAAACTTACAAGCTGCTTCATCTTAACATCTTTTATTACTTAAAACCTGCGAAGCTCACGAACAATTATGTTGACCGTTTTGGGCATGTCTTTTCAGTTGATCAAGGTAATTGAAGATTCTAGGAGTGCTGCCTTTTAGAGGGGACCCTAGGATGTATTTTTGTGACTTATCATCTTTTGTTAAACATTAATCTTGGTTGATTAAACTTGACCATTTGTACACTTGTTCCCGGGTTGTGGGAATTTACATTACAAGTTATCATTTATGCTTATGTGATCATTTTTATGTTATGCTTATGATTATGTTGTCGTGGTTACTGACTAGACGCGACACAAGTCTCCATTTATGTTCGGGTGTCGTCATGACACGCTCGTCATCATATTTATAATGCTTCTCTATCGTATACCATGTGTTATGACGATCCCGTCTCGCTCGCATTCCTCGTGTTTTCGCTCTCAGCGGGGGTGTGACAGACTGGTATAAGAGCCATTGGTTATAGAGAATTAGGCAATTACACTTGACCTAAACTATATCCTAGGAACCTTCATGTAGATTTGCATGCTTAAGCTGGTGTGCATTTATATATCTCGTGTATGTGTTCCTCTTTACATGTTTGGTTATCCTTCTGTTTTGTGATCTTTCACCTTGTGCTTGAGCCCTTGTGCTCGTACCTTATGAGATGATTCCTATTGGATCTTCCGTTCCCTCTGCGCGCCAAGTTATCATAATCAAATTCGGGTATTGAGACCGAAGAGACCTTCACTGATCATACATTGCGCGTAACCTCGGATACTGAGACCGACCCGAGGAGGCTATGTCTGAGTCCTTTCAACGATGTGAGATAGACAACCTTCGCCAGACTATATGTGATTACGTGTTTGGGCTCTCAGTTGACTTGATGGATCATTATGGATATGATGTGAAGGAAGGTCGGATGTCATGTAACCAGATCGGGCACCATTCTCGGTACATCATGGGGGTGGTGGGAACACTGCGGGGAACCCTATATATAAACATCACCGGTATACCAAGAATATGCTTGAAATGGGCTGCATGGTGATCTTGACTGACCGGAACATGAAACGTTGGAACTTGATAAGTGGAGTACTTGTGTATCTTAAAGTGACTAAAGCTTTATGTTACCTCTTTTATGAATAGAACATGCCGCCTCGACGATCTACCCTCAGCAATAGTAGCTGAAGTGAAGCCCCGAGGGGCAGAGGCAGAGGCAGAGGTAGACCTCCAAGAACAGGTGACGGCCCTTCTGGCAATACTCAAGGGGCTGGAGACTCTGATATGGCAGTCCTGATTGCGCAACAATTGGCTGCCCTGATTCCAACTATTGTAGCTCAGGTGAGCGATGTTCTTCAACAACAAAACCACATGGGAGTTGGTGGTAATGACAATGGAGAAAATGGGGAGAGAGGTCATGTGGGAATTGAGACCGAAATAGGCAATGGTAACCAGACCGGTAACGAGAGCAATCATGAGACCGGAAATGGTGGAACCGCTAGGGTGGAGACTGGGGTTGCTAATACCAAACGGGTTGTTCTTACAAGGAATTTGTGGCCTGTAAGCCCCAGGAATTCGATGGGAAAGGTGGGGCGATAGCCCTGACTAGATGGCTTGAAAAGATGGAGGCAGTGATTGACATCAGTGAATGCCTCGACAGTCAAAGAATCAAGTATGTTACGAGCTCACTGCAGGGCAGAGCATTAACCTGGTGGAACACCCAGGTTCAAGCTAGAGGAAGAGAATCTGTGATGCAGATGACTTGGGATGAGTTCAAAGCCCTGATTACTGAAGAATACTGCCCCCTCAACGAGATGCAGAAACTTGAGCATGAATTTTAGAATCATGCTATGGTGGGGGCTGGGCATGCAGCTTATACTGACCGATTCCACGAGCTGGCTAGACTAGTTCCACACCTAGTCACTCCGGAATCTAAGAGGATTAAAAGATACATTTGGGGACTCGTGCCTCAAATCCGGGCAATGGTAACAATAGCTGCTCCTCCTACAATCCAGAGCGCAATTCTGAAGGTTGGCGCTCTCACTGATGAGATGATAAGAATAGAGTATTGGGTAGGGGAGCAGAGAAAAGGAAAGAGACTGGGGAAGCAAGCCGGTCCGGTACAGGAAAGTTTGATAAGAGGGCTAAGACAACCAGAAATTTTGTGGCTGTGACTCAAGGAAAGAAAGAATATGCTAGGCCGCACTCGAAATGTGACAGTTGCAACCTTCATCATCACCCAGCAATGCCGTGTCGGGCGTGTGTGAACTGTAGGTGCCCGGGGCACCTAGCAAAGGATTGTAGAACTGTGCCGAATCTAGTAGCACCCGTCAACGCGGTTAACCCCGCCGGGAATGCCAGAGTCTGTTATGAGTGTGGAAACCTGGGTCACTATCGGAACATGTGCCCCAAGCTGAATAGGGCACCGGGTCACCAAGGGAATAACCAGTAGCAAGTGATGGCCATAGTTGGAAATCAAGGACCGGCTAATCAAGGAATGTCACTCGAGGACATGCATTTGTCATTGGAGCTAACGATGCTCATCAGGACCCGAATGTTGTTACGGGTACGTACTTGCTCAACCACCACTTGGCATCCATATTGTTTGATACTGGAGCAGACAATAGTTTTATATCTTATGATTTTGCACACATGCTTGCCTTGAACCCTAGTAGACTAGAGACTAGCTTCTCCGTAGAAATGGCCAACGGTAGAGTTGTACAGGCCGATGAGATTATTAGAAATTGCTCCATGATATTGGAAAACCATGCCTTCGACATAGACTTAATACCTTTTGAGCTGGGAAGTTTTGATGTGATTGTGGGGATGGATTGGTTGTCAAAACACGAAGCCGAGATTGTTTGTCGGGAGAAAGTAGTATGAATCCCCATGCTAAACGGGAGGTACTCAAGATTCAAGGGGAACGACCAGGAAGAACTCTAAGGCTTATCTCTTGCATGAAGACGCGTCGATGTTTACGAAAGCAGTGTTATGCATTTCTGCCCATGTAGTGGAAAAGAAAGAAGAAGGCAACAAGTTGGTAGATATTCCTGTAGTACGAGATTATCCGGAAGTATTCCCTGATGACTTGTCGGGTTTGCCTCCTCCACGATTGGTGGAATTTTGTATAGAGTTGGTTCTTGGAGCTACGCCGGTAGCAAAGCACCGTATCGGTTAGCACTATCTGAAATGCAAGAGTTATCTAACTAATTACAAGAGCTCCTGGAGAAGGGTTTTATTCGACCGAGCCATTCCCCATGGAGAGCACCGGTCTTATTTATCAAAAAGAAAGATGGGTCGTTCTGTATGTGCATCGATTATCACGAGTTGAACAAATTGACTGTGAAGAATCGATATCCTCTTCCCAGAATTGATGATTTATTTGATCAACTGCAAGGAGCTTCATATTTCTCCAAGATTGATCTTCGCTCTAGATATCATCAACTAAGGGTTTTCGAGGATGACATACCGAAAACAACATTCAGGACTCGTTATGGGCACTACGAGTTATTAGTCATGCCGTTCGGACTGACAAATGCACCAGCCGTGTTCATGGATCTGATGAATCGAGTGTGCAAACCTTACTTGGATAAGTTTGTGATCGTATTTATAGATGATATACTTATTTACTCTCGTTCGAAAAAGGATCACGAGGAACACCTTCGGGCCATATTGAGTCTATTACAAGAAGAGAAACTTTTCGCTAAACTCTCGAAGTGCGAATTTTGATTTCGAGAAGTGAAATTTTTGGGGCATGTGGTTAACGAAAATGGGATTCATGTAGATCCCAGCAAGATTGAAGCAGTGAAGAAATGGGATGCACCCCAGACACCTTCAGAGATACGGCAATTCTTAGGATTGGCCGGGTACTATCGTCACTTCATTGTAAATTTTTCAAAGATTGCCCAACCACTGACACTGTTGACTCAAGAAGACAAGAAGTTCGATTAGGGACATGCATAAGAACAATCATTCCAAACGTTGAAGGAGAAGTTGTGCAACGCACCGATATTGTCCCTCCCAGACGGGACAGATGATTTTGTGGTGTACTGCGATGCTTCACATCAAGGATTGGGTTGTGTGCTAATGCAGAAAGATAAGGTGATTGCCTACGCCGCATGACAACTTAAGGTGCATGAAAAGAACTATACAACTCATGATTTGGAGTTGGGCGCCGTAGTATTTGCACTTAAGATATGGAGGCATTATCTGTATGGAACCAAATGCATCATCTACACAGATCATAAGAGCCTTCAACACATCCTGAATCAAAAAGAACTCAATATGCGTCAGTCACGTTGGGTGGAGTTACTTAGTGACTACGATTGTGAAATCCGTACCATCCGGGGAAAGCAAATGTGGTGGCTGACGCCCTAAGTCGTAAAGAACGCGTGAAACCACTACGTGCTAGAGCTTTGGGATTGACTATTCAAACAAACTTGAAGGCTCAGATCCAGCTTGCACAAAGTGAGGCATTGAAAGAAGAAACCCTTGCGGGAGAAGAATTCCGAGGGTTAGATAAACAGATGATTGGCAAGGATGATGGTATACAGTACTTCATGAATCGTATATGGGTACCCAAATAGGGAGACGTTCGTACCCTGATCATGGAGGAAGCACACAAGACACGATATTCTGTTCATCCTGGTGCAGACAAGATGTATCACGATCTTAAGGATCTATACTGGTGGCCAGGCATGAAGAAAGACATTGCTATGTATGTAAGTCGATGCTTGACATGCTCGAAAGTTAAGGCTGAACATCAAAAACCATCAGGATTATTACAACAACCTAAAATTCCTGAGTGGAAATGGGAGAACATAGCCATGGATTTCATTACCAAACTCCCGAGAACGCCAAGCGGACACGACTCGATATGGGTCGTGGTGGATCGAATGACAAAATCCGCTCACTTCTTGCCTATCCAAGAAGACCATAAATGGATAAGCTGGCAAGGTTGTACATCAAAGATGTCGTGACACGGCACGGGGTGCCGGTGTCAATCATATCCGATTGAGACAGTCAATTTACTTCACGATTTTGGCAGACGTTACAGAAAGCGATAGGCACTCGATTAGACATGAGTACAGCCTATCACCCCCAGACAGATGGCCAAAGTGAACTAACAATACGAACACTTGAGGACATGCTGAGGGCATATGTCATTGATTTTGGTGGCAGTTGGAATACTCATCTTCCGTTGATCGAGTTTTCCTACAATAACAATTACCATACCAGTATTGGGTGTGCACCGTTGGAAGCGTTGGATGGCCGGAAATGTAGATCACCGGTATGTTGGGCTGAGATTGGTGAAAGTCAGTTGACAGGCCCCGAAATAATTCAAGAAACAACCGATAAGATCTTCCAAATCAAAGACAGACTTAAAGATGCTAGAGATTGCCAAAAGAGCTATGCCGACAACCGTCGGAAGCCGCTAGAGTTTAATGTTGGGGATCGAGTGTTACTTAAGGTCTCTCCTTGGAAAGGGATCGTTTGGTTTGGAAAGAAAGGGAAGTTAGCCCCAAGATATGTTGGACCATTAGAGATTACAGAAAGAATCGGTCCGGTGGCGTACCCATTAAGGTTGCCACTAGAGCTTAACAGTGTACATGATACTTTCCATGTATCGAACCTTAGAAGTGTTTAGCTGACGAATCACTTCACGTACCTATTGAGGATATCAAGATTGATGAAAGCCTTCATTTTGTGGAGGAACCCATTGAAGTCATGGACCGAAAGGTCAAGAGGTTGAGGCGCAACAAGATAGCTATTGTTCGTGTAAGATGGAATTCTAAACGAGGGCTAGAGTTTACACAGGAATGTGAAGATTAGATGAGGTTTAAATATCCACATCTATTCGAGGATGACACTCTTGGACCTAGCACCAGTTGAATTTCAGGATGAAATTCCCTTAACTGGGGGATACTGTGACATCCATCAGCAAAGGTCCGTCATTTAACGTGTTCGGTTAACTTTTGTTATCGGTCATTCCTCATCTCTGTAACCCATCTATGTGGATATCATATTTGCTTGCTTGGTTATCCCTATGCTCGTGCTATCGTTGCTTGCATTGTCATCATCTTAAAACATTTTCTAAGATTGCCCCCGTTATCATTGAACACACCATTTTTATATAAACATAATGTTACAAATAAAACCATTTTTTATCTTAAATATCATTAACTACATCTTTCATCATTAATAAAATAAGCCTAATTAATGTCGTTTCAACCGAAATAAAATTTGGAAACCCGGGGGCAAAGTGCGGGGACTAAACACGACATTTTGTGAAACTAGGGCTGGGTATAAATACCCCTTAACCAGCCCTAGCCCCCATTCTTACCATCATCTTCACCTTCTTCTTCTTCTTCGGGTGCTCGGGTTCATATGAACACATGAGGTCGTGTGGCTTGTGTGTTGCGTTCCTGAGTGTGTTTCTTGTTTAGACATGTTAGAATATGGATTCTGGAAGTTCTTGGGGTGTAAAACGAGTGCACGAAGCAGCCAGAGACTGCTCTGCACTCGGCAGTCGCGATTCTGCTGTTCTTCGCGACTAGGTCTGTTCATGCGACTGAGCCGTGTGATTGGGTGAATCGTACGACTGAGTCATGCGTCTGGGTGTGTCGCGCGACTGAGCCGTGCGATTGGGTGAATCGTACGACTGAGTCATGTGCCTGGGTGTGTGCGATTGAATGTGTGTGCGATTGAGTCCATGCGAGTGAATGTGCGTGTGATTGAGTCAGTGCGGATGAGATTGTGTGCGATTGTGCGTGAGTCGCACGACTGAAAGGCCAGTCACACGAATGAATGTTCAATCGTATGAATGAAGCTGATTCGTGCGAATGAAGGTTCAATCGTGCGTATGGAGGTTGAGTCACGCGATTGGGTGTTGCATGGTACGACTGAATGCTTAGTTGCACGAATGAAGGTTCAATCGTACGAATGAAGCTGATTCGTACTACTGAAGGTCCATTCATACGAATGGAGGGTTGAGTCGTGCGTCCGGTCCTGTTGTGTGACTGATGATGCGTGTAGGTGTGAATTCCCTTTGAATGTCTTATGATGATAAGGTAACATCAATAAAGTGTCGTTGCTTGACCACAAAGATTAAAGTCAACGTTATCAACCTTTTACAATTATTGACAACCCATTTGGGACTACAAATATTTAACAAGCACCATCTTTTATAATAATGGGATCCCTATACGGATGTCATTAGCAATGACGACTACACTTAATACTTGGATCTACATAAGGCCTGATATGTGTATGCCTGCCTGTGTGTGCTACCCACGACTGAACCGAAACAGCCCGAACTAATCAAATTCCCCGTGTTTCCTCTCTCAGCGGGGGTGTGACAATATATAAGAGTGTATGTATTTGGAGTGTTAATTTTGTGTTATGAAGTTTATTTGAAATTGGGGTTATGAAGTTTATATGAAATTGGGGTTATGAAGTTTATATGGTTATGAAAAAATGGATCTTTAATTTAGTTGAGATGAAATAACATGTGTGTATGTATGTATATAAGAATACATGTATTTCATGTGTTAATTTTGTGTTAATTTATAGTTATTATTTGAAATTAGGGTTATGAAGTTTATATGGTTATGAAAAAATGGATCTTTAACTTAGTTGAAATGAAATAACATGTGTGTATGTATGTATATAAGAATGTATGTATTGATGTGTTAATTTTGTGTTAATTTATAGTTATTATTTGAAATTAGGGTTATGAAGTTTATATGATTATGAAAAAATGGATCTTTAAACTTATTGAGATGAAATAACATGTGTGTATGTATTTCTGTATGTATATAAGAATGTATGTATTTGGTGTGTTAATTTTATATTAATTTTATGTTAATTTATAGTTATTATTTGAAATTAGGGTTAAAAAGTTTATATGATTATTAAAAAATAAATATTTAACTTAGTTGAGATGAAATAACATGTGTGTATGTATGTATATAAGAATGTATGTATTTTGTGTGTTAATTTTGTGTTAATTATAGTTATCATTTGAAATTAGGGTTAGGAAGTTTATATGGTTATTAATTTATTGTTATTATTTGAAACTAGGGTTAGGAAGTTTATATAAGAATGTATGTATTTGTTATGTATGTATTGTTATGGAGACATTAGAATGTGGTTTAGTTGGAGAATGTCCCTAGTTTTAAATGTGTTAAGATAATTATTTATTAATCTTTAATTTTTATATTGCATTTCCCTAGTTTTAAATGTGTTAAAATAGTTAATATTTATTTGTCAACAAAGTTATGACGATTGATAAGAGTTGAACTACTTTAGAAAATAAATTTCCTAAAGAACGTCTGAATGGTCTTAAAGCATTCATGGAAAGGTGTAAGAATTATATGAATAGTTGTAACACCCGTAATTTCTTTTAAAGAAGTAAAAGAATAAATAGAAAGAGAAAGGAAGAAAACGGAAGTCAACTTAAAGTTAAAGGGTAAAAAGTGCCAAAAGGACAAAAGAAAATAAAAGTTGGTGAATAAAGAGGTATGGCCGCCCATTTTGGCCTGTAAAACACACCTCATTCGTCTTTTTAGAAAGAGAAACAGCAGAGGCTTCGGTTTTTAGAGAGAGAAAGAAGAAGAAATCTAATTCAAGGTAAGAATTAGTGTTTTTAAGTGGTGTTTGAGCTAAGAAACCGAGAAATGCATGTTCTTATATGTATGTGTGTTCGGGTTTGTGTGTGTTTTAGACACATCTAGGCTTTCAAGTCCTTTGGAAAAGCTCGAGCAGGGGAGTTTGAACTTGAAGAGCAGCTAAGGTGAGTTCTAGACCCCGTTTTACTGTTTTTTTTAAATTTTGGGGCTGGAAATGCATGTAAATATGTTTTTACAAAATTGTGGGTTGACACCCGTATGAAATAATTGTATGTATGTTTATGTTTATGTTAGTTTTATGCCTAGAAATTATGTGCATCTATTTAGAACTAGGCATTATGATGTTCTGGACTTGAATTATGAATTGGACATATGAGTAGGATGCTAATGTGTCTGAAAATGGGACTTAGAATAAATAAGCAAAAGTTGATGTGTCCAGCAGTGCTCATACGACCAACAGTGGTCGTATGATCAGGATTTTTCTAAGTATTGGTGAGTCTAATAGGACTCATACGACCAACAGTGGTCGTATGAACATGTGATATTTTCTAAGTATGAGGCCAATAGGACTCATACGACCAACAGTGGTCGTATGATCATGTGGAAAAGTTCTAAGTGTGGACTCATACGACCAACAGTGGTCGTATGATCCAGATATGTTTCTAAGTCCAGGGGTGGTACGACCATCAGTGGTCATACGACCAACAGTGTGGTCGTAAGACCAGTTGATAATTCTAAGTGTTAAGTGAAAAGTCCAGCAGTACTCATACGACTAATAGTGCTCATACGCCCAGAGGCTTATACGCCCAATAGTGCTAAAACGACTAGAACACTTAGCATTTTTCAGAAATTTCCAGTAAAGTTCGAAGTTCGAAGTTTGACCAGGGTTGACTAGGGTTAATAAATGATGATGTCTCATGCATATAATGATGAGTATGATTAACCCTAATTGTTACTAATATTATTATTAGTATATTATTTTAACAATATTATTAAAATATTGTTAAGTAAGGTATGATGCTATGCATGATGATGTACATATGATGATGAATGTATGATGATGAATGTATGATGAATAAGTATGATGTGTGTATGTTCCTTGTGATTGTGTATGCTTATCTTTCCGAAACTTTACGAATAACGAGAAATGAATTAATGAAGTATTATGTATCGTAAAGTGAAAGATAATGAAAGAGGAACATGATGACGAATGCATGTATTAACGAATGAATGAAATGAAGAATGATGATGAATACATGCATTAATGAACGAATGAATTATGTCTTGCAAGCGTTGAATAACGCGATTGGTCCTTCTATGTGATTGACCATGGTCATGGTACCTCTACTGCTTACCTCTAGTACCGTGGCACCATGTTTAGCTGTCCCTCCATAGACTTCGGCCCAGTACCGTGGCATACGCTTGTTGTTCATTTGTTGACCTCGGCCCGTACTGTGCACTACGTTTTGCTGTCTATGGATTGACTTCGGCCCGGTAGCTAATAACGTTCGGGGTATAGCAGATGGTAGTGGTACGAAAGATATCCAATGTGCAAGTAAGTATGAACTAATGCGTATAGCAGTTACCCACTTCGGTGGGGGTGATGTTAGGGAGATGTTACCCACTTCGGTGGGGGTGTAGTTACCCACTTCGGTGGGGGAGATGTTACCCACTTCGGTGGGGGTGTAGTTACCCACTTTGGTGGGGGTGATGTTACCCATTTCGATGGGGGTGTTGTTACCCGAGTTATGTTTAACTTCGGGGGTGTGGCACGAGGCCAAACATAGTTATGAGGTGAGCGACTTTGTGTTGCAACATACTCGGATGGAGTTCAATCTCTGTGATTGACTCGTATGGGATCTTTGTCACGTATCCCGGTGCTGTGCTAGTCTTCGGACATAAGTCGGGGATATTGCATGAGACAAGATCTAGATGAGAATGAGGAATATGAAAGAAAGTCTTGCATGGTCTAGGGGTAACCGCCTGTCGGTCTATGGACTGAGAGCCATAGGGGCACCAGTATGTTAGAGTATGCTTTGTCGGCTCATGGGTATGAACCATGAGGGCAAAGAAGAGAGGTGACCCTTAGAGATTTACATGCTTAACGAATGAAAGTTAAAGAACGAACGAATGAAAGTAATGAACGTACTAACAAATGAAATGAACGTGAGAATGAACGTAATGTACGTAAGGACGAATGTAATGAACGTATGAATGAAAGTAGGAAACGGTACACGAACAAAAGCTAATGAATGAATGATGAAGATAATAATAATATTATCTGCGTGTACGTATGTTGTATGATCGTATGTATGTAAGAATGGTTTTGACGGTAAGTAAAGTATGTTTTAATGTAAAACTAGAACTCACTCAGCAACGCTGACGTTTTATGTATTTTCCAGTTGGCAGGTATGTTGCTGAGGATGGCACAGGGCGACTACTCAGTTGTTGAGACTGGCATCCATATTTTGACATGTCGTTGTATTTTTAGATAAAAAGAATGTTGTAATGAAATAAATGACATGTTTTTGTTATTAATGAATGTTTTTAAATTCCGCTGCGAACTAAATATATGTTTTAAAATGTTCTATGTGCGATGAATGACCAACTGTGAGGTGCCCGGGAACGGGGCCTTACAAGTTGGTATCAGAGCAAAAGTTTAAGTAAAATGGGTAAATTTTCAAAATAAACATTAACTTAAACTGAGAATGGGACGGAAAGGGAAGGGATGCCAAACTGAGTAGCTGCGTGTCATCAGGTATTTTCTTAGAGTTAACCGGTATTGTGTGCGCATGTTATGTGTTACTGTTAGATTTAGATGCTAATATAGTCAGGACAGGTAATGCTTGGGGTGTGGAGAGTAGAGTAAGTGGCTAATTACAACTGATCACCGTAATTAGGGACTTACTATACTTGACATGAACTGAGCTATTCCCTTGAATGACCGTGTAGTGTTTAAATCTTTCAGTGTAAGTTAGAGAATGGCCGGTAGTAGACCTTCTAAGGCTTCCCATGGTGGAGGTAGTGGCGGACATGGTGTTGAACCACGAGTCACGAGAGCACGATCTAGAGTGGAACAGGTGGTTCACGAGGAGCCCGAAACACCTCAACCGGGAGGTGGTGATGATAGTGCTAACTTGAGAGCCTCGGTGAAAGAGGCGGTAGTTGAAGAAGTGCACCAGGTGATGCAGACGATCTTACCATCTGTAATGACCGAAGTGATAAAGGCAGTACGCGAGGATGATAGACGAGGGAGGAATCGATCCTCCGGTAGACAGCAACAGACAGAGGCAGAAACGATATTGTCCGATGACGAGGATGAGGAAGAAGAGGAAGCGCCTGCGCCGGTGGCGGCACGAGGCTGTAACTATGGGGCGTTTCAACGATGTAAGCCCCCAACCTTTGACGGTAACGGCAATGCTACTGCCGCTCATCGTTGGGTCAGAGAGATGGAAGCGGTGCTGGAAATTAGTGAGTGCCGGGAAGATCAGAAAGTTAAGTTTGCCACTCATTCTTTCGTGGACTCAGCGTTGTGTTGGTGGGACAATATAGTTCAAGCTGAGGGTAGTCGGGCTATCGGAAGAATGAGATGGTCAGAGTTGAAAAGGCTGGTGATTGAGGAGTTCTGTCCTCGCCGTGAAATGGACAAAGTTGAAAGGGAGTTCCTGCAATTGGAAGCGGGGACGATGACACATCAGCAATACACCACTAAATTCAACGAGTTGACACGACTGATGCCGGATCAGGTGACACCTCTTTCGCGGAAATCAAGAGGTATGTTCAGGGCTTGCCGGCGGATATCCGTAGGCACATGATCGCTGCCCGACCAAGCACGTTCAGGTCGGCGGTGGATCTAGCGGGAAGGTTATACGACGAGCGGGAGGCGATGGCGATGAAGGGCAAAGCGGAGGAGCGAGCCTATGTTAAGAAGGGGAAAGGAAGGCGAGATAGTGATGGCAGAGTGGTGACTGAAGGTAAGATAATGAGGATCGATGATCGGGAGAGGATAATAAGGAAGGGTGAGGTATGCAAGAAGTGTGGACACAAGCACCCCGGGGAATGTAGACTGGGGACCAATGCCTGTTTCCGTTGTGGTAGGGCCGGACATGTGGCGAAGAACTGCGGTATGGGGAGGTGTTATTCTTGTGGGGAGGAAGGTCACAGGAGCAGGGATTGTAAGGAGCCAAGGGCGGAAGGTTCGGGAGTGAAGGAGGCTGGAAGAGAAGGACGGAAGGCAAACGCAGCACCTACACGATGACGCGGGAGGAGGCTAGGGTGAGTCCCGATGTTACGTCAGGTATGTTTCTAGTCAATTACCTTTAGCCTTTGTGTAGTTTGATTATGGCTCTGGTTTCATTCCTGCTGCCTTTTGTGATAAGTTGCATCTTAGGAATAGAAAGAATCGATGTCATTCGACTTAGGAGCTACTATAGGGAAGCCAACTAGATTACCCAGTGCGCTAACGGACCCCGTAATAGAATTGAGAGAGAGCGCTTGTTTTTCTGTTAGACCATCCCTGATAGACGTAGGTGGATAGACGTACACCTCCGGGTGAATCGAATAGTAGCTTATGAGGCAAGCACCAAGCGCTGCAAAAGAGATGGATTGATTGGTGGTGCCCGATAGAAGTCGGTGCCGATCGGCGATAATGGATTATGATGAAGGCTTCACCGGGAAGGATGTACGCCGATAGAAAGAGAACGGAAACAAAAGAAGAAGGAACATCGACGAGCCCTTCGATGTAGAGATTACTACTAGTGAATTCATTAGGTTACTTGATGCCCTAGAGGATTGCGCGATGCAATTAAGAAAGTTATGTCGCCCGTTGTCTAAGGAACAATTTCAGCCTGTGAATGGTTCATTGAACGGCAACGTACGATAGTTTCGACGTTGTAGCAAATAAGTAGAATGGGAGGTTGAAAGTAAAGGAAAGAGCTAAATTTGGATTGAGTCACCAAATAAGCCGAATTGTCTTTCTTGTCAGTGTTGGGTTGCCAAAGGGTCATTACTCATACGTAAAGAACATCAGATAGGGGCTAGCAACTATACGCAAGTTGATGGCCGTGTTTTTCAAGCATTAAGGCTGAAGGGCCTCAGTGATGCTCTGAAGCTCAATGATTATGACGCCGAGACTTTGCTCGGATATTGTGATGATTCTTCTAATAGTAGTGACCGCACTTTATGTGGCATGCTTGAGGTTGCAGGTGCTGGTCAAATAATCATTGATCAGTAGACATGGGTTGCCAATGCAGAATAGTCAAAGACAGACCAGAAATCAAATGCCGATAAACGATGTAGAACGATTGAATTCCGGATGAGAGACTGGAAGAGGAGATGAGACAGTACTGCTCACAAGGGTTTAAAGAATAACAGGTTTCGGGGACGAAACCTATATAAGGGGGGTGGACTTGTAACACCCGTAATTTCTTTTAAAGAAGTAAAAGAATAAAATAGAAAGAGAAAGGAAGAAAACGGAAGTCAACTTAAAGTTAAAGGGTAAAAAGTGCCAAAAGGACAAAAGAAAATAAAAGTTGGTGAATAAAGAGGTATGGCCGCCCATTTTGGCCTGTAAAACACCCTCATTCGTCTTTTTAGAAAGAGAAACAGCAGAGGCTTCGGTTTTTAGAGAGAGAAAGAAGAAGAAATCTAATTCAAGGTAAGAATTAGTGTTTTTAAGTGGTGTTTGAGCTAAGAAACCGAGAAATGCATGTTCTTATGTGTATGTGTGTTCGGGTTTGTGTGTGTTTTAGACACATCTAGGCTTTCAAGTCCTTTGGAAAAGCTCGAGCAGGGGAGTTTGAACTTGAAGAGCAGCTAAGGTGAGTTCTAGACCCCGTTTTACTGTTTTTTTTAAATGTTTTGGGGCTGGAAATGCATGTAAATATGTTTTTACAAATTGTGGGTTGACACCCGTATGAAATAATTGTATGTATGTTTATGTTTATGTTAGTTTTATGCCTAGAAATTATGTGCATCTATTTAGAACTAGGCATTATGATGTTCTGGACTTGAATTATGAATTGGACATATGAGTAGGATGCTAATGTGTCTGAAAATGGGACTTAGAATAAATAAGCAAAAGTTGATGTGTCCAGCAGTGCTCATACGACCAACAGTGGTCGTATGATTTGGATTTTTCTAAGTATTGGTGAGTCTAATAGGACTCATACGACCAACAGTGGTCGTATGAACATGTGATATTTTCTAAGTATGAGGCCAATAGGACTCATACGACCAACAGTGGTCGTATGATCATGTGGAAAAGTTCTAAGTGTGGACTCATACGACCAACAGTGGTCGTATGATCCAGATATGTTTCTAAGTCCAGGGGTGGTACGACCATCAGTGGTCATACGACCAACAGTGTGGTCGTAAGACCAGTTGATAATTCTAAGTGTTAAGTGAAAAGTCCAGCAGTACTCATACGACTAATAGTGCTCATACGCCCAGAGGCTTATACGCCCAATAGTGCTAAAACGACTAGAACACTTAGCATTTTTCAGAAATTTCCAGTAAAGTTCGAAGTTCGAAGTTTGACCAGGGTTGACTAGGGTTAATAAATGATGATGTCTCATGCATATAATGATGAGTATGATTAACCCTAATTGTTACTAATATTATTATTAGTATATTATTTTTAACAATATTATTAAAATATTGTTAAGTAAGGTATGATGCTATGCATGATGATGTACATATGATGATGAATGTATGATGATGAATGTATGATGAATAAGTATGATGTGTGTATGTTCCTTGTGATTGTGTATGCTTATCTTTCCGAAACTTTACGAATAACGAAATGAATTAATGAAGTATTATGTATCGTAAAGTGAAAGATAATGAAAGAGGAACATGATGACGAATGCATGTATTAACGAATAAATGAAATGAAGAATGATGATGAATACATGCATTAATGAACGAATGAATTATGTCTTGCAAGCGTTGAATAACGCGATTGGTCCTTCTATGTGATTGACCATGGTCATGGTACCTCTACTGCTTACCTCTAGTACCGTGGCACCATGTTTAGCTGTCCCTCCATAGACTTCGGCCCAGTACCGTGGCATACGCTTGTTGTTCATTTGTTGACCTCGGCCCGTACTGTGGCACTACGTTTTGCTGTCTATGGATTGACTTCGGCCCGGTAGCTAATAACGTTCGGGGTATAGCAGATGGTAGTGGTACGAAAGATATCCAATGTGCAAGTAAGTATGAACTAATGCGTATAGCAGTTACCCACTTCGGTGGGGGTGATGTTAGGGAGATGTTACCCACTTCGGTGGGGGTGTAGTTACCCACTTCGGTGGGGGAGATGTTACCCACTTCGGTGGGGTGTAGTTACCCACTTTGGTGGGGGTGATGTTACCCATTTCGATGGGGGTGTTGTTACCCGAGTTATGTTTAACTTCGGGGGTGTGGCACGAGGCCAAACATAGTTATGATGAGCGACTTTGTGTTGCAACATACTCGGATGGAGTTCAATCTCTGTGATTGACTCGTATGGGATCTTTGTCACGTATCCCGGTGCTGTGCTAGTCTTCGGACATAAGTCGGGGATATTGCATGAGACAAGATCTAGATGAGAATGAGGAATATGAAAGAAAGTCTTGCATGGTCTAGGGGTAACCGCCTGTCGGTCTATGGACTGAGAGCCATAGGGGCACCAGTATGTTAGAGTATGCTTTGTCGGCTCATGGGTATGAACCATGAGGGCAAAGAAGAGAGGTGACCCTTAGAGATTTACATGCTTAACGAATGAAAGTTAAAGAACGAACGAATGAAAGTAATGAACGTACTAACAAATGAAATGAACGTGAGAATGAACGTAATGTACGTAAGGACGAATGTAATGAACGTATGAATGAAAGTAGGAAACGGTACACGAACAAAAGCTAATGAATGAATGATGAAGATAATAATAATATTATCTGCGTGTACGTATGTGTATGATCGTATGTATGTAAGAATGGTTTTGACGGTAAGTAAAGTATGTTTTAATGTAAAACTAGAACTCACTCAGCAACGCTGACGTTTTATGTATTTTCCAGTTGGCAGGTATGTTGCTGAGGATGGCACAGGGCGACTACTCAGTTGTTGAGACTGGCATCCATATTTTGACATGTCGTTGTATTTTTAGATAAAAAGAATGTTGTAATGAAATAAATGACATGTTTTTGTTATTAATGAATGTTTTTAAATTCCGCTGCGAACTAAATATATGTTTTAAAATGTTCTATGTGCGATGAATGACCAACTGTGAGGTGCCCGGGAACGGGGCCTTACAATAGTCAAAATAAAGCTCGATGTTCATGTATTAATTGCAATAACTGTTACTGGTTTCCTCTTCCAACAATAGAGCGCCACATACATAATAATAGTTTTTGCCGATATTACAAAACGTGGACGCATCACGGTGAATCATATGTTCCGTCACCGGTAGTTCCTGTCATACCTCAAGGACAGACCCAATACATGATTTCATCAACGATGTTCATCAGGAGAATGCCCCCCAAGAGGTAACGACGACGATGAGACAATGAACACAACAGAAACACTGAGTGATACAAATGATGAACTTGCTGAATTACTAAAACTTGCTAACACCGAACTATACCTTGGTCGTGACGGATGTCTTTATTGGATTTCTTGGCAAAACTGAGTCACATGAAGGTCATCAATAAATGGACCAATACATGATTTGACCAATTGTTAGAATTTTTTAGAGCTGCATTTCCGCTTGCTAAAATCCCACCGTCAAACTACGAAGTTAAGAAGATAATGACAAAAGTTGGGTTAGGATATGAATCGATCCACGTTTGTAAGAACGACTGTTGTTTATTTTGGGGAAGGATAACAAAGATTTGCAAAAATGTCCAATATGTTCTAAAAGTAGGTGGAAGGACGCAAACACTAAAGGGAAGAAAGTTTCCAACAAAGTTATGTGTTACTTTCCATTAATTCCTAGACTAAAGCTATTTATAGCTCAAGACACATTACAAAGCATATGACATTGCATGCTTCTGGACGTTGCATAGAAGATGGTAAGTTACGTCACCTAATGGATGGTACATTATGGAAAGACTTTGATTCAATGTATCCTACTTTTTCCAAAGAACCTAGAAATGTTAGATTAGGGTTGGCTGCTGATAGTTTCAATCCATTTGGCAACATGAGTACATCCTATAGCATGTGGCCGGTCATATTGACAACATACAATACGCCGCCATGGTTATGTATGAAAGAGTATTCATTCATGCTGACATTATTAATCCCCAGTCCTAAATCACCTGGTAAGGACATTGATGTTTGTAACACCCGGATATTTTAAGACTTGTATAAAGAAGAATAAAAGGAGGAAATGCAATTTAACCCAAGTTGAGGGGTTAAATATGTCAAAAGTACAAAATTTATAATAATTTTGTACAAAAGGTGGCATGGCCACCCATGTTGTCTGCACATCTCATTTCTTTCAATTTTAGAGAGAGAAATAGCAGAGAATTCGGGTTTTTGAAGAAGAACAAGAAGAAGATCGAATTCAAGGTATGTTTTTAGGTGATTTGAAGTGTTCTTGACTGATTTTAAGTCTCGGGTTTGTGCTTATACGTGTTTGTATGTTCGGTTGTGTGTTTTTGGTGGATTTTTAGGTGTTTGAGCTCATAGCAAACGGGTTTGAAGGAAGTTATACCCAAAGTTGCATAAGGTGAGTTTCTAGGACCCCCTTTTAACATGTTTTACATGATTTTGGGGCTGGAAATACATGTAAGGATGTTTTTACAAAAATGGGTTTTTCACCCGTATGTGTATGTATGAATATGTATGAGGGTGAGTGCAAGTTTGGGTTTAAATTTGTAGTTATGTTTATGATATGATGCTTATATTGTTAGTGTTAAGTGTAGATCATGATATATGTTGGATTGGGACTGATTTATGTTGATTAGGTGTAAGTTGATTGCCCATGTGCCTAAACAGTGGCCCATGCGCCCAACGGTCAAATTTACGAAGTGTTTCCACCGCCGCCCAGAAACCCAAACGCCTAAACAGTGCCCAAACGCCTAAGTGTCCATGCGCCTAAGTCAGGCCCATGCGTCTGCATAGTGCTCATGCGCCTAGAGTCTACCCAGAATGGTTAAGTGTTGGGCCATGCGCCCTAATAGTGCTATGCGTCTAGAACCTTCCCATGCGCCTAAGTGTTCCCATGCGTCTAGAAGGCCAAGCGCCTGCATAGTGCCCATGCACCTGCATAGTGCTCATGCGTCAAAAAAATCATAGAAATACTTTAAGAGGTTTTAACAGGAAGATTGTTTTTTCTATAACAAAATGTGCTATACGAATGTGTTAAAATAAAAATTTTCGCGCTGACCTGGCAGCACGGCCCCAGCCAGGGGCGTTGCCCCTTAGACCCCACTAGGTGCATTCATTCTTTCTTTATGCTCCTTATTATGTATTATTCCGTGACTTACGTATTACGAGTATGAGATGTACGTGAAGTATTATGTAACGTAAAGCAGAAGTTAATGTTAAGGATATGAGAAGCATAAAGAAAGAATGAATGCATGCATTAATGATGAAACGAATATAAGAAAAGTCTTGCAAGCAACGTATGGAGGTTCACACCCAATGAAGGGTGTTAGCCCAATTGTGTGCGGGTTAGCTACCCCGGAAGGATGCACACTGGGGTCTAATCCTTGTGTTTGACCATACGTATGGGATCTTGCTGCTTACCCTGGTACTGTGGTCAGGCCACCGGGCACAATGTATGGGAGTCTACTTATAGACTTCGGCCCAGTACCTGCTTTATGCATGACAGTGGGGTATAGCACATGGCATTGGTCCGGATGAAGTTACCCCGGTATTGTGGTCAGGCCACCGGGCACAATGTATGGGAGTCTAATTATAGACTTCGGCCCAGTACCCGCTTTATGCATGACGTTCGGGTATAGCCTGTGGCATTGGGCCGAAGTATAAGAAAGATAACGAATGATAACGATGATGTACGATGATGAATGAACGAAAGTTAATGAACGAAAGTTAATGAACGACAATGAAGATAACAATAAGATATCTATTTGTACGTATGATGTATGAGCACATATGAAAGTAAAGAACAATTTTGAATGATAAGTGAAGTATTTTATTTATAAAACTAGAACTCACTCAGCAATGCTGACTTTTATGTGTTTTCCAGTGGTAGGTGATTGTTGCTGAGGATGGCATGGGGTAGCTAATTGGCATTTTTGGGATGGCATCCATTTGTATAACAATGATGTTTTTGTGATGTAATGCAAATTCTGATATTTTGTAACAGTTAACTACATTGTATTATTTTGCAAAAGCGTTCATTAATATATGAAATGGTTTTAATTAATATCCGCTGTGATGTTTTAAATAAATGTATTGTCTATGTGCGATGACTGACCAACTGTGAGGTGCCCGGGAATGGGGCCTTACAATGTTTTTTTTGAGACCATTGGTTAATGAATTGAAAACTCTTTGGTCGAACAGAGTCGTGACAAAAGACGCGGTTACAAACACCTTCTTCACATTGCGTGCAATTCTTTTATGGACCATCAATGATATCCCTGCTCGTAGTAGCTTGTCTGGTTAGGGTGGGTAAGGTTACTTTGCATGCCTAACATGTAAGGAAGACACTTCATCTATTCATGTATTAGGAATGGAAGGCCCCGTTCCCGGGACGCTTACAGTTGGTTCCTCATCGCGCATAAAGCCTTTAATCACATGTACTTTATAAAAATGATGCAGCGGAAACATTCAAAAGACATCTCATTTCATTGTAAATACTTTTGCCAAATAATACATCGTCAGTTAGTTTAAAATACATTTTTCTATTACATCACAAAAGCATTCTTTAAATGGATGTCATCCCAAAGAGCTGAGTTGCCGCCTCGTGCCATCCTCAACAACACTACCTGCCAACTGGAAACACATAAAAAGTCAGCGTTGCTGAGTGAGTTCTAGTTTTACAATAAAACATACTTTTCTTTTGTTAAACCGTTCTTTACACACATGCGGTCACACAACATACGTACACATAGATAATATCATTATTATCTTCCTCATTCATTCGTTGGCTTTCGTTCATTTACCGTTCATCGTTAACATTCACATTCATTCATAACTCTTTCTTTCGTTCATACGTTTCTTACCTTCATTAATACATTCATTACATTCGTCCGTACGTTCGTTACGTTCATTCATACGTTCATTACTTTGGATGACATGTACAATACCCCAAACATTGTGCACTAGTGCTGGTGCTGGACCTGTGGTAATTAAATCACGAACATTATGCACAAAGCTGATCCAGTCACCTAAGGTAAGCGGCAAGGATCCCGTACATATGGTCAATCACAAAGATTGGACCCCAGTATGCATCCTTTGGGGTATCTAACCCGCACACCGTTGAGCTAACACCTTCATTGGGTGTGCACCTCCATACATTTGCTTGCAAGCCTTTCTTACATTCATTCGTTAATTTGTTAATGCATGCATTCTTTCATTCCGTTCCTCTTTCATTATCTTTCACTTTACGTTACATAATACTTTTCATTCATTCATTAACATAACACGCAAAGCCAGTGAAAGATAAACATACATCAAAACAAGGAACATCGACATTTAACAGTCATCACCATCATACAGGGCTACATCATACTTAACATAACATACATCATGCATAACATGCAACACTATCATCATCTGCCCAACATAACTTCTAAAGCCTCGACGGCCATCTTACGTGTACTTACGGGAACTACCACATCATTACTTACCCCTGCTCTTTTCCCTAAAAGTCAGTAGTTAAACTATGTCTCCCTCGTATACAACAGCTCTATTTGGGCGATGGGCACCCTTCAGTCGAATGGCCTTCATGCAACTGAACTTCATGTGATTGGACCTATGCGGATAAACACCTATGCGAATGAACACCCAATCGTGCGAATGGACACTATGCGAATGGACCTCGTGCGATTGGACCTCGTGCGAATGAGCACCTATGCGACTGGACCCTCAGTCGCATGACTCCCCATGCAAATGGACCCCCATCCGTGCGACAGAACCTCAATCGTGCGACTGAACCCCAATCGCCTTCCAGTCGGCCGTATGGCCTACAGTCGGTCGCCCAGCCCTAGCTGATGCAGAATGTAGTCCTCCCGAACCCAATCTGCCATTTTTGACCTCTAAGCTCACCCAAACTCATTCTAAGCCCAAATAAACCATCCTAAACCTTAGGAATGCATACTATAACACCATCCAAGCACACACAAGTCAAAGTCGCACTCTAAACACATTATACACAATCACACCCAAACTGGTCAAAAACACACACGTACGAAAACAGGTTTACTATGTGTTCCAGCCCCAAATCAATTGAAAACCATTAAAAGAGGGGTCCTAGAACTCACACAAACAAGAAGAAGAAGAAGAGCTTTGTTTGGACTTGCTACACGACGAATTTCGAGACCGAATCAACCCGAATCAACTCTTTCTTCCTCTTTTCTTCCTTTCTCTCTTCTCCTTTCTTGTTTGGCTGAATTTTGTGGGTGTGGGGAGAGGGTAAGGGCTGCCCTCTCCCTTAAATACCCTCACTCACCCGACTTTCTTTCGTTGGCGAGTTTGGTCCCTCGACTTTGCACTTTATTTCTTTTCTTTTTTCATCGTCTTCAAAATAGATAAATAACCGGGTGTTACAAGTCCACCCCCTTATATAGTTTTCGTCCCCGAAACCTGTTATTCCTCGAACAAACGTGGGTAATGCTGTCTCATTTCCTCTTCGGTCTCCCACGTTGACTCGGATCCCTTCCTGCGTAGGCTATAACTTTTCCCCTCTGCATCAACACGCACCCCAATCCCGAGTAGGAAGCATCAGAATAAACCACTAGATCTTCACTTCCATCGGGTAATGATAGAACAGGAGCTTGAGTCAATCTCATCTTCAATTCTTCGAATGCCTTCTCTTGAGCTTGACCCCATATAAACTTTACATCTTTATGGGTCAACTTGGTTAGTGGAGAAGCGATCTTGGAAAAGTCTTGGATGAATCTTCTGTAGTAGCCCGCCAAATCCAAGAAACTACGGATCTCGGATGGCGTCTTTGGAGACTTCCATTGCATCACCGCTTCCACCTTTGCCGGATCCACCATAATCCCTCCGGATTCACCACATGACCCAAGAACTGAACTTCGCACAATCAGAACGCGCACTTGGAGAACTTGGCATACAACTTCTCCCTTCTCAACGTCTCTAATACCTCTCGAATGTGACTGGCATGCTCTATCTCACTTTTCGAATAAATCAGGATATCATCAATAAACACAATCACTGATTTATCCAACATCGGCCGACACACTCGATTCATCAGATCCATAAAAGCAGCTGGCGCATTGGTCAAATCGAAAGACATAACGAGAAACTCGTAGTGACCGTAGCACGTGCGAAAAGCTGTTTTAGGAATATCCTGCTCTTTCACCTTTAGCTGATGGTAGCCCGATCGAAGATCTATCCGTGAGAACCAACTGGCACCTTGAAGCTGATCGAATAAATCATCAATCCTCGGTAACGGATGCCGATTCTTCACTTTCAGCTTGTTCAGCTCACGGTAGTCTATACACATCCTCATGCTACCATCTTTCTTTTTCACGAATAGGACCAGAGCACCCCAAGGAGAGATACTCGGTCTAATGAACCCCTTATCTAGCAGCTCTTGCAACTGCTCCATCAACTCTTTCATCTCTATTGGAGACAACCGATATGGTGCCCTGGCAACAGGTTGGGCACCTGGTATCAGATCAATCTGAAACTCAATCTCTCGGTCAGGTGGCACTCCCGACAAGTCTTTGGGAAACATATCTGAAAAATCACACACAACTGGTACATCAGACAGTTGTGGTGCGGGCGTATCCACATCCTTCACATATGCCAAGTAGGCACTACATCTGCGCCTCACGTACTTTCCCGCCACCGCCATTGAGATCACTTTTGGGATCGTCGTGAGCCGATCCCCATTAACGGTTACCGAACTCCCGTCAGGTGCTATCAAACAGACCATCTTCTTTCAACACACTATATTCACCTCGAAGTCCGCCAACCAATCCATCCTAAGCACCAAGTCAAAACCACCTAAGGTCATCACAAATGGCCTAACCGGAAATTTATGACCCTCTAATTCTACATCACAACCCTCTATCACCTCTGAAATCCTGGTAGACTTACCTATGGCAGTTTCTACATCAAACGGCACATCAACACGTCTACTACTAACAGGCAGTTTAGCACAGAAAGCAGTAGAAATAAAACTTCTACTGGCGCCTGAATCAAATAATACAGAGGCTGAAGTTTGGTTCACCAGAAACGTACCGGACACAACATCAGGGTCCGTCCTAGCCTCCTCCTGCGTCATCGTGAATGTCCTGGCACTTGCCCTCGGTTCTTCATTCCCCGTCTTCTTCACGCCGAAACCCTCAGCCCTTGGCTTCTTACAGTCTTTACTCATATGACCACTTTCCCCACAGTGGAAGCACCTCACGCCCCTTCAATCTCTAGCCATATGACTAGGCTTCACACACTTGAAACAAACGTTCAACCCCTATCTACACTCACCACTGTGCTCCTTCCCACACTTGGCACACTTTCTCGATCCGGTACCCGGCGTGGCTACACGGCGATCATCCACCCGTGCCTTCTTATTACCCGTCGAGGCATCACCCCGACCAAACCTCTTCCCCTTCCAATCTCGATCACCACCACTTTTCTTACTGCCTTCTATCACCACCACAACAGCCCTTTCATCATACAGCCTACCCACCAAGTCCACTGCCGACCTAAACGTGCTCGGTTGGGCAGCAATCATGTGCCTGCGAATATCCGCTGGCAAACCCTAAACATACCTCTTGATCTTTCGCGATAGAGGTGTCACCTGGTCCGGCACCAGACGTGCCATCTCATTGAACTTTATGGTGTACTGTTGGTGTGTCATCGTTCCCGCCTCCAGCTGCAGGAATTTTCTCTCAACTTTATCCATCTGTCGGTGAGGACAAAACTCCTTAGTGACCAAACTCTTCAGCTTTGACCATCTCATCCTACCAATAGCCTTGCTACCCTTGGCTTGGACTATATTGTCCCACCAGCACAGAGCCAAGTCCACGAAAGGGTGGGCAGTAAACTTTACCTTCTGATCCTCCCGGCACTCGCTGATGTTCAAAACAACTTCTATTTCTCTCATCCATCGGTAAGCAGCAGCAGCAATGCCGTTACCATCGAAAGTAGGGGGCTTGCACCTTTGAAATGCCCTGTAGTTACAGCCTCGTGCTGACTCCTACACAGGCTCCTCCTCCTCCTCCTCATTATCGGAGGGAATCATCTCTGTCTCTGGTTGTTCCCGTCCTCTCTAGGACCGATTCCTCTCTTGCCTTTCCCCTTCCCGTACAGCCTTTATCACTTCGGTCACCATAGATGGTAAGATCGTCTGCATGACCTGATGCACCTCTTCGAGCACCGCCTCTTTCACAGAGGCCCTCAGATTTCCACTCTCGTCACCACCCTCCGGATAAGGGTCTCGGGTCCCTCAGGAACCACCTTCTCAATCCTAGGTCTGCCTTTCTTGGGCCGCGATACAGCACCAAGTCCACCACGTGAGGCTTTGGATGATCTACCACCGGCCATCCTCTATCATACACTGAAAGATTCAAACACCAACACGGTCATTTAAGGGAATAGCTCAGTTTATGTCAAGTATAGTAAGTCCCTAATTACAGTGGCCAGTTGTGATTAGCCACATACTTACTCTTCGTACCCCGAGCATTACCTGTCCTGACTACATCAGTATCTAAATCTATCAGCAACACATAAACACATAACATGCGCACATAATACCGGTTAACTTTAAGAAAATACCTGATGCACGCAACTACTCAGACTAGCATCCCTTCCCTTTCCGTCCCATTTTCAGTTTAAGTTAAGGTTTATTTTAAAATTTTGCCCGTTTCACTTAAACTTTGGCTCTGATACCAACTTGTAAGGCCCCGTTCCTAGGACGCTTACAGTTGGTTTCTCATCGCGCATAAAGCCTTTAATCACATGTACTTTATAAAAATGATGCAGCGGAAACATTCAAAAGACATCTCATTTCATTGTAAATACTTTTGCCAAATAATACATCGTGAGTTAGTTTACAAAATACATTGTTGTATTACATCACAAAGCATTCTATAAATGGATGCCATCCAAAAGAGCTGAGTAGCCGCCTCGTGCCATCCTCAGCAACACTACCAGCCAACTGGAAACACATAAAAAGTCAACGTTGCTGAATGAGTTCTAGTTTATAATAAAACATACTTTTCTTTCGTTAAACCGTTCTTTACATACATGCGGTCACACAACATACGTACACATATATAATATCATTATTATCTTCCTCCTTCATTTGTTGTCTTTTGTTCATTTACCGTTCATTGTTAACATTCACATTCATTCATAACTCTTTCTTTCGTTCGTACGTTTCTTACCTTCATTCATACATTCATTACATTCGTTCGTACGTTCGTTACGTTCATTCATACGTTCATTACTTTCGATGACATGTACAATACCCCGAACATTGTGCACTAGTGCTGGTGCTGGACCTGTGGTAATTAATCACGAACATTGTGCACGAAGTTGATCCAGTCACCTAGGGCAAGTACATGCACCACTTATCTTTCCTCTTTCATTTTGGATCAATACCATATGCTATACCCCAAACATTATGCACTAGTTCTAGTGCTAGACCTGTGGTAATTAAATCACGAACATTATGCACGAAGCTAATCCAGTCACCTAGGGTAAGCGGCAAGGATCCCGGACATATGGTCAATTACAAGGATTGGACCCCAGTGTGCATCCTTCGGGGTAGCTAACCCGCATACCGTTGAGCTAACACCTTCATTGGGTGTGCACCTCCATACATTTGCTTGCAAGCCTTTCTCACATTCATTCGTTCATTCATTAATGCATGCATTCTTTCATTCTGTTCCTCTTTTCATTATCTTTCACTTTACGTTACATGGTACTTTTCATTCATTCGTTAACGTAATACGCAAAGCCATGGAAAGATAAACATAGATCGAAACAAGGAACATCGACATTTAACAGTCATCAGTCATCACCATCATACAGAAATACATCATACTTAACATAACATACATCATGCATAACATGCAACACTATCATCATCGTGCCCAACATAACTTCTAAAGCCTCGACGGCCATCTTACGTGTACTTACGGGAACTACCATATCATTACTTACCCCTGATCTTTTCCTTGAAAGTCAGTAATTAAACTATGCCTCTCCTTGTACATAACAGCCCTATTTGGGCGATTGGGCACCCTTCAGTCGCATGGTCTTCATGCGACTGAACCTCATGCGATTGGACCTATGCGGATAAACACCTATGCGAATGAACACCCAGTCGTGCGAATGGACACTATGCGAATGGACCTTGTGTGATTGGACCTCGTGCGAATGAGCACCTATGCGACTGGAGCCTCAGCCGCATGACTCCCCATGCGACTGGACCCCCAGTCATGCGACTGAATCTCAATCATGCGACTGAACCCCAATCACCCTCCGGTCAGCCGTATGGCCTCCAGTCGGTCGCCCAGCCCTAGCTGATGCAGAATGCAGTCCTCCCGAACCCAATCTGCCATTTTCGACCTCTAAGGTCATCCAAACTCATTTTAAGCCCAAATCAACCATCCTAAACCTTAGGAATGCATAGTATAACACCATTCAAGCACACACAAGTCCATAGTCGCACTCTAAACACATTATACACAATCACACCCAAATGGGTCAAACACACACATATACAAAAACGGGTTTACTATGTGTTCCAGCCCCAAATCAGTTGAAAACCATTAAAAGAGGGGTCCTAGAACTCACGCAAACAAGAAGAAGAAGAAGATCTTTGTTTGGACTTGCTACACGACGAATTTCGAGCCCGAATCGACTCGAATCAACCCTTTCTTCCTCTTTTCTTTCTTTCTCTCTTCTCCTCTCTTGTTTGGCTGAATTTTGTGGGTGTGGGGAGAGGGTAAGGGCTGCCCTCTCCCTTTAATACCCCCACTCACCTGACTTTCTTTCGTTGGCGAGTTTGGTCCCTCGACTTTGGACTTTATTTCTTTTTTTTTCTTTCATCGTCTTCAAAATAGATAAATAACCGGGTGTTACAAGGAAAAACTGCTTAGGTTGAGCAAAGGAGATGGTTATCCATGAATCATAAATGGAGGAAGAACAAGTCATTCAATTGTAAGAACGAGACAAGGCATCCTCCTAATAGGAAAACTAATGATCAGATCTTGCAACAACTTAATAATTTGTCGCCCCGTATTTCTGGGAAACATGTTCAGTTTGCTGGTAAGAAGAGAAAACGTGATTCCAATGTTGAATTGAATTGGACCAAGCGTTCTATTTTCTTAAAGCTTGAATATTGGTCTTCAATTTAACTAAAACATAATTTGGATGTCATGCATATAAAAAAATGTGTGCGAGAGTTTGTCATTGTGACAACCCTAAAATTAAGGTTAGAAAAATTAACATTTAAATAAAGATACTTATACGTATTACTCATTATTTGACTAACCCTTTATAAATTATATATGTTTTAGTGTGTGTGTGTATATATATATATATATAAATATATATATATATATATATATATATATATATATATATATATATATATGTGTGTGTGTGTGTGTGCGCTTTAGTAAATATATATATATATATATATATGTTTTAGTATATATATATATGTTTTAGTGTGTGTATATATATATACATATGTGTGTGTGTGTGGTACGTATGCATGCTTGCATGCATGCATGGAATTTACGTATGCATGGATTCAAATGTATAAACTTTTCATTATTTGATTAGTTATCTCAACATTATAACACCAAAACATACATCAAAGGAAAAGAGAAAATAACTTAACTAACCACCCCAATCTAAAGAAAACTCTATTAAAACTCTCGGTTAGATTAATATCGCAAAAGTTCATATAAAATAATACTTAAACAATCATCTTTACCAAATGAAGAGGTGGCATGCTTAGGAGCATTCGGCCGACCCTCTTAAATACATTGACACTAAGCATAACTCAAACATAGACACATCATCTTAGAAATCATCATTACTTGAGGATAGGTGGCAACAAGACAATCGGTTTTGTTTGATTAGACACCAAGCTAGAACCTTAAGTATAATCACAACTTGACATCTTATAAACGGTTCTTGATTACTAACATCACCACCCCATTGACCACAACCCACACAACCGCCACCATCACTCTCGGTTCAACCTCCCTACCCCTTGGTTCACAAATCACAACCATTACCTCCACCTTCTACTCTCTCTCGGTTACCATAACAAACACATACCACCACCTAAAGCTCTATATGATCATCAACTCTAAATCAACATATTTATGTTCAAACCTTCAATGCGCAAGAACAACCACCACAAGTGAAGCATCAAGAACTTAAGCATCGATTTTTTAAACTCTTTTTCTACTCCAAACCAGGTTTGATTCTGAAAATCCTATGGGTAACAAGTTAAGAAGTTTATGTATGTGTTAAACATACATATGTAACCAACCCTTATGAATTACAAATCATCAAAGTTTTGTATAAACAATATGAAAACTTGATTTCAATCAAAAATCAGTAAGAAAAGTTCAAGAACCTGGATAAATATTAAAAACCAAGAATTTAAACAAAGAGATTATAAATAAAGGATTGAAATTTTGTGTATTCTTGATAAATTCGATTTATTATTTAAATGATTGTGATTGAGGTAATAAATTCAGAAATATTCTTAGAAATACTAGACTTATCTATCTGTAAATTTTGGCATATTAAAGTTGAGTAAATTAATTTATATGATTTAAATAAGGGAAAATAAGAAAAATACTATATGGAAGAACTAAACCTGATAAAAATATAGAAACATTATATAATGATTATTATATGTTGTAGAAGCTCCAAAATAAATTTTTTGATTTAATTCCTTCATATGACTAAAACTTATATTTTATTATTTTCTGTAATGGAAAAATCAGGAGTAATACGTAAGCTACGAAATAAATTATGGAAAATTCACAAAAGTTATGAGGTTCCACAATATATGTAAACTTCTAATTTTTGGAGATATGTAACTATTTTTAATAAATTTTGGGATATTTGGAAAACTTACAGTAAACTGTTGATTATAAATTATAAACCAGGAAAATTATGGAATACAATAGACTACAAAATAAGCATTCTGGAAACATTTGGAATTTTATGATAACAGTAGCTATTTTTGCCTAATTATGTTAAGTTTGTATTAATTATAGAAAAATATCTGAATTTAGTTAATAGTTGGGATTTTTGTATGATCATTGATATTTTCAGATGGTGTTGCTATTAAACTTTTTAAAATTTTGAATAATCATAGTCACTGTTTTAAAAGTTTGACTGAGGTGCTGAAAATTTTAAAGAAATATGTTCCTAACTTATAATTAATTTTATAGGTGATCGCTGGAATTGAGGTGAGATTCATAGCCCCTTTTTATTATGATTTTTGGGGGAGAAATCATACCGTTTTTTGTTTGATGCAAGTAAATAAGACTTTTTGAGATAAACTGTCATGTTGCTGTAAGATACAACCATTAATTCGAATGAGGAACTGTCTGATAATATTGGTAGCGCTACTTAGGATGACAGTTATGATGCTATTTCTTAACTAGGTTTGGTGTTGTGATGCTATATTATCTGATTTTTTTGATTTTTATTTGTGACAGTTATGAATCACCTGGCATATAAGTAGGTTTGGTTGTAATCTTATTTATGTTGCATTAATATGTTTTGTTTGGTTATTAAACCTATGTTTCTCACCAACATTATGTTGACAGTTTTAAGTATGCTTTTTCAGGAGAACAGAATGACTAACAACATTATGTTCTCGTTTGATGTTTACAACGGTTATGGTGAAGTTATTAGGAAGACTTGTGTGAAAATAACTGTTAACATATTTAAGCTTAACATAATGGTGGATGCACACATCCACTACTAGCTGAAATTTTGTGATATGTTGAAGACATGTGCTTTTGATTAGGATTATGAAATTGTATGAGTATGAAATATTCGACTTAATCTTGTAAACTGTAATCCTAATATTATGAATTAATGAAAGTAATGTTAAGTTTATTTCTATGATTTGTATGTTTCGTTAATCAATGTGTTTTGAACCGACGAGTCACACCCAAGCATTTCATGCTTCCGCCGGGATGTGACAGATTGGTATCAGAGCCATTGGTTATAGAGAATGAGATATTATTAGCAAATGCCTAGACTATAACCATAAGCTCATATGATAATAATTACTTTTAGTCTGATTAAAAACATATTACTTACCCATAAGTTTATATGGTAACAATTTTAATGTGATTGAGTAAATAAAGATTTATGTATGATTTTGTGTGAATACTTAGGTACTAGTAAGATGTTTTATGATTTATAAGAGAAACTGTTTTACGAGCAAATATGTGAATTATATATGTTCAATATGTGAATGTGAAACTCTGTGAACCTATTTGACTAGTTATTTTGACTAGTAATAGTATAATTAATTTTGGTAAGAAATTTTGCAGTTATGAGTACTTATAACTGTGATAGGCACGTTAATGAAACTGAACACTCAGATTGTTCGGGCCATAGCGACCTTAAAGAAGCAACAGGGCCTCAGGACAACATAGAAATAACCCAACCCGATACCAGGACTAACACTAAGCCAAAATTTTACGTCCGGCATGCACCGATAACAATGGAAGGTTATATAATCTAGACCTCTAGAAAAAGTGTATGACATGGTAAGAAATTTTTAACTAAGGAAATTCAGAAAACATAATATCCAAACCTGGAAACCTCTTCTCCAACATCTGAATTGACAACCACAAATCAACCTGATAGTTCTAGAACGGAAGAAAATGGAATCAAGAGGAAAAGGTTGGAAGAATGTCAGATAGAATCAACCAACCAGATCCTCAAGAAAGTTAAGATGATACAAAGAGAAATCCAGATGATCCAAACAGATCTTCAAGAGATGAAGGAAGGAAGCCAAAGTACCTTCATCAAGATGTGGAATTGGATTTGAGGAAAGTAGGATTAGAAGAAAACCCTAATCTATTATGTGACTATTTTAGAATATGTAAAATAAGAATATAATGAAGTAAGTTTTATGATTATGAAACCTTATGTTCTAATTTAAATGAAGTTTTGTGTGATATTAGTATAAGTGATATATAGTTAAATATGCCGCCAAGAAGAGATACCCAACCTATACGGAGAACAAGACGTGTTAAACGACCAAGAACAAGATTAAAAGAAGAAATTCCGCCAGTGAATACCACTGCAAATAAGAATAAGAGAATTTCTCAAATAGTGACTCAACAATTAGAAGCTGCAATACCTATATTAGTATCTCTACTTCAATAGAACCTCAACATTGGAAATGTTCCACCTGGGAATGAAGAACCAGGCAACACTATTGAGGTAGAACATCCCGAGAAAGGAATTATAGATAGTGTTAAAAAAGGATGTTCTTACAAGACTTTATGTCTTGTAAACCCCAAGATTTTAATAGAAAAAAAGAAGCAGTACAAGCGTTGCGTTGGTTAGAAGAAATGGAGTCAGTATTAGATATCAGTGAATATGCTGATAATTATAAAAACATGTTTGCTTCACGCTCACTAAAAGGAGAAGCATGGTCATGGTGGAAGATAGAAGTTCAAACTAAAGGAAGGGATGTGAATACGTTAAGTTGAGAGGAATTTAGAAACCTAATGATTGAGAAATACTGTCAGTATAATGAGATAGAAAGGATAGAAACAGAATTCCTAGCACTAGAAATGAAGGGAGTTGCACATCGGGAGAAAACTATAGGTATAATGAGTTATCTAGATTAGTGGCACAACTAGTGACGCCGGAAACTGAAAGAATAGGAAGATATATCTAGGGTTTAGTACCACAGATTAGAGGAATGGTAAAATATGCAATGCCAAAAACTTTTTAGGATGCAGTGGCTCTAGCAGGAAGCTTGACTGATGAAATAATAAGAAATTGATCTTTAACTAATCCAAAGGTAGGAAAAAAAGAGAAAATGGAACAATAACAATATTGGAAGAAAGTTTTAAGGAAACCAGAATAAGAAAATAGTCAGAAACCCAGTAAGGAACTTCTTAGGAGTTGTATAAGAATGGAGACCTCAGATGGAAGGACAACCATGGTACCGTACTTACCAGAGATACCATCATGGTAAGTGCATGATTATGATTTGCTACAATTGTAAGAAGAAAGGACACATATTCCAAGGCTATAAGGGACCTGCAAACCCTAAACCAGTTTGTTATCAATGTGGAAATGAAATTATTTTCGCAATGAGTGTCCGGAGTCGAAAAAGAAAGCTCCCACAACCAACCCACGTGGTAGAGCCTTTGTGTTACAAGCTGAAGAAGCATGACAAGAACCGGAGGTTTTGATATTATTGTGGGTATGGACTAGTTGAGTAAAAAATCAGGCTAAAATTATCTAGTTGAAAAAGAATGATTAAAATTCCTTTGATTAAAGAAAATAAAAATCTGTGCTTATATGGTGAAAAACCTAGAGGTATTATAAGAATAGTTACATGTAAGAAGGCCTAAAATATTTAAGAAAGAAATGTTTAGCCTTTCTAGCCCATGTAGTTGATACAAAACTAGATAAGAATGACTTAGAAGATATTATTATTATTATTAAAGAATATCCGGAGGTATTTCCTGATAAATTACCAGGATTGTCACCCACTCGTCAAGTAAAATTCAAATTTTAAATAGTACTAGAGACTGCCCACTATTGCCGAGTCTCCTTATCGTTTGGCACCAACAAAAATGAAAGAGTTAATGAGTGGATTTATACGTCCTAGTGTATCACCTTAGGGAGCACCAATTTTGTTTGTAAAGAAGGAAGACAGAACTTTTAAGATGTGCATCGACTATAGAAAGCTTAATAAAGTAACTATTAAGAATAAATATCCTCTCCCTAGGATAGATGAATTATTTGATCAATTGCAAGTATCTAGTTACTTTTTCAAGATTGACTTAAGATCATGTAAGGCCCCGTTCCTGGGCACCTCACAGTTGGACTATCATTGCACAAAACACATAAACACACATTTAATTAAAAGATCACAGGGGAAATTACTTTAAACCATTTCATATATTAATGAATGCTTTTGCAAAATAATACAATGTAGTTAATTGTTACAAAATATTATAATTTGCATTACATCATAAAAACGTCATTGTTATACAAATGGATGCCATCCCAAAAATGCCAAGTAGCTGCCCCATGCCATCCTCAGCAACAATCACCTGTCAACTGGAAAATACATAAAAGTCAGCGTTATTGAGTGAGTTCTAGTTTTATAAATAAAATACTTCACTTATCATTCAAAACCGTTTTTTACTTTCATATGTGCTCATACATCATACGTACAAATTGTAACACCTGGATTTTAAGAAGTTGTAAAAAGAAGAATAAAAGTAGAAAATGAAATTTAACCCAAGTTGAGGGGTTAAATGTGTCAAAAGTAAAAAATAATATATTATATTTTGTACAAAAGGATTATGGCCGCCCATACACCTTGCACATCACCTTTTGCATTCGGTTTTAGAGGGAGAGAAAGTGCAAAATTCGAGTTTTTGGAAGAATAAGAACAAGAAGGCTGAATTCAAGGTAAGAATTCGAAGTTTTAAGCGTTCTTGTTGGGTTTCAGTCTCGTTTACATGCTTAACGTGTTTGTATGTTCGGTTGTGTGTTTTTGGTGGGGTTTTAGGCATTTGAACTCATTATATTTGGGTTTTGAAGAAGTCATACATGAAAGCTGCATAAGGTGAGTTCTAGAACCACCTTTTTACATGTTTTAACTGATTTTCGGGCTGGAAATACATGTATAAGCAATTTTATAAAATGGATATTTATACCCGTATGAATGTGTATGTGTGTATGCGGGTGAGGTATGAATTGGGATGATTTATAGTTATGAAGATGTTACTGATGTGTTTTTGATGCTTAAAATGTGAGAACTAAGCTTAGAATCTGTTAGGATTGAATTTGAGATTGAATTTGGGATTGAATTTGAGATTGAATTTGGGATTGAATTATGATGATGTTAGTTACAAGTAGTTGTTCATGCGTCTGAAATAGTATCCATACGCCCAACTACCAAAATGACTAAGTATGCCCAAACGCCCAAAATCCATGCACCTAAATATTGCCCGAACGCCTAAGTGCCCATGCGCCTGCATAGTGCTCGTACGCCTAGAGTTGGCCCAGAATGACTAAGTGTTGGACCATGCGCCCAAATAGTTCCCATGAGCCCAGAACCTTCCCATGCGCCTAAGTGTTCCCAGGCGTCCAGAAGGCCATGCGCCTGCATAGTGCCTATGCGCTAGCATAGTGCTCATGCGCCTAAAACTTAGAAATATTTTTAAGAAGTTTTAACAGGAAGATCGATTTTTCTATAACAAAATATGCTATACGAATGTGTTAAAATAAAAATTTTCTGCGCTGACCTGGCGTTGCCCCTTGAACACCACTAGGGGCTGCTGCCCCTAGGACCCTGCTGTCAGGGGCTGCCGCCCCCAAACCCCGGCTGTTACACGGAGGGTTACTTATGTTCTATGATGACTTGTTATGTATGTGTATGTGTATGGGAATGGATGATGCATGATGTTTATGATGATGTATGATGATGTATATGATGTTATGTGATGCTATGTATGTTTATGTTATGTTTCCTTATGTTCCTATTATGTATTATTCCATGACTTACATGTTATGAATATGAAATGAATGAAAAGTATTATGTAATCGGAAGTTAATGATAATGATAAGTGGAACGTAAAGAAAGAATGAATGCATGCATTAATGAATGAACGGATGTAAGAAAAGTCTTGCAAGCAATGTATGGAGGTTCACACCCAATGAAGGGTGTTAGCTCAACTATGTGTGGGTTAGCTACCCCGGAAGGATACACACTGGGGTCTAATCCTTGTGATTGACCATACGCATGGGATCTTGTTGCTTACCCTGGTACTGTGGTCAGGTCACCTAGCACAGTGTATGGGAGTCTAATTATAAACTTCAGCTCAGTACCCGCTTTATGCATGATGGTGGGGTATAGCACATGGCATTGGTCCGAATGAAGTTACCCTGGTACTGTGGTCAGGCCTCCGGGCACAATGTATGGGAGTCTGTTTATAGACTTCGGCCTAGTACCCGCTTTATGCATGACGGTGGGGTATAGTCCGTGACATTGGCCCGAAATGTGAGGAAGATGAAGGTGAATGTACGTAAAATATGGTAAGGAAGATACCGAATGATAACAATGATGAACGATGATGAATGAACGAAAGTTAATGAATGGTGATAAAGATAACAATAAGATCATCTATTTGTACGTATGATGTATGAGCACATATGAAAGTAAAGAACGATTTTGAATGATAACTGAAGTATTTTATTTATAAAGTGAGAACTCACTCAGCAATGCTGAATTTTATGTATTTCTAGTTGGCAGGTGATTGTTGGTGAGGATGGCATGGGGCGCTACTTGGCATTTTTGGGATGACATCCATTTGTATAACAATGACGTTTTAATGATGTAATGTAAATTATAATATTTTGTAACAGTTAACTACATTGTATTATTTTGCAAAAGCGTTCATTAAAATGGTTTACAGTAATTTTCGCTGTGATGTTTTAATTAAATGGATGTTTATGTGTTTTGTGCAAAGATAGTCCAACTGTGAGGTGCCCGGGAATGGGGCCTTACAAGTTAGTATCAGAGGCAAAGTTTAAGTGAAATGGGTAAATATTTTCAAAAGAAACCTAAACTTAAACTGAGAATGGGACAAAGGGAAGGGATGCCAGTCCAAGCAGCTACGTGCCATCAGGTATTTTCTTAAATGTTAACCGGTATTATGTACGCATGTTATTTGATCTATTTTTCCTTAGTAGATTTAGATACTGATGTAGTCAGGATAGGAAATGCTTGAGGTATGAAGAGTAAAGTAAGTGGCTAATCACAACTGGCCACTGTAATTAGGGACTTAGTACACTTAACATAAACTGAGATATTCCCTTGAATGACTGTGTTAGTGTTTGAATCTTATAGCATGTTAGAGGATGGCTGGTGGCAGATCTTTGAAGGCTTCTCGAGGTGGAGGTCGTGGTGGACGTGGTGCTGGACCACAGGACACGAGAGGAAGGCTAAGAGCTAAAGAAGTGGCTCATGAAGATCCTGAGACCCCTCATCTGGAGGGTGGTGATGAGAGTGCTAACCTAAGGGCCTCGGTGAAAGAGGCTATGGTAGAAGAGGTTCATCAGGTCATGTAGATGGTCCTGCTGTCTGTGGTGACTGAAGTGATTAAAGCTGTTAGGGAATGAGAGAGGAAGGAAAGGAGAAGGCCGATAGGGGGAGGGGAACAACCGGAGACTGAGACAGTTGTCCCCACTGACGAGGAGGAGGAAGAAGAGTCTGTGCTGGAGGCAGCACGAGGCTGTAACTATGGGGCATTTCAAAGATGCAAGCCCCTAACTTTCGATGGAAATGGTACTGCTGCTGCTGCCCATCGATGGGTAAGAGAGATGGAGGTTGTGCTCGATATCAACGAGTGCAGGGAGGATCAGAAGGTGAAGTTTGCCACTCATTCGTTCATGGACTCGACTCTATGTTGGTGGGGCAATATTGTCCAAGCCGAGGGTAGTAGGGCGATTGGCAGGATGATGTGGAGTGAGCTGAAGAAGTTTGTGATTGAGGAGTTCTATCCTCACCGGGAGTTGGATAAAGTGGAGAGAGAGTTCCTGCAGCTGGAAGCAGGAACAATGACACATCAACAATACACCACCAAGTTTAACGAGATGGTACGGCTAGTGCCAGATCAGGTGACACCCTTGTCACGGAAGATCAAGAGATGCATTCAGGGCTTACCGGCGGACATCCGCAGGCATATGATCGCTGCCTGACCGAGCACTTTCAGGTCGGTGGTTGATTTGGTGGGAAGACTATATGGTGAAAGGGAGGTAGTAGTGGCTAAGGTGAGTAAGAAAGGTGGTGGTGACCAGAACTAGAACGGGAAGCGGTTTGGACGGGGTGGTGCTCCAGCAAACAACAAGAGTGCACGGGTGGATGACTGATGTGTGGTCACATCCAATGAAGGGTCGAAGAGGTGTGGAAAATGTGGAAAGGAGCATACCGGAAAGTGTAGGTGGGGATCGAATGTATTCTTCAAGTGTGGGAGGATGGGACATATAGCAAAGGACTGTCGTGTGGCTAGATGTTTTAACTGTGGTGGAGAGGGTCATATGAGCAGGGAATGCAAGAAGCCAAGGGCTAAGAGTTTTGGGGAGAAGAAAACGACCGGGACTGAAGGGCATAAGGCGAGCACTAGAGCTTTCACCATGACCAGGGAGGAGGCAAGGACGGACCCAGATGTGGTGTCAGGTACGTTTCTAGTAAACCAAACTCTTGTTTCTGTGTTATTTGATTTTGGTGCTAGTAGGAGTTTTATTTCTGCTTCTTTTTGTGCTAATTTGCCTGTCAGTAGTAGATGTATTGATGAGCCCTTCAATGTAGAAACTGCCATAGGTAAGTCTACCAGGATTTCTGAGATGATAGGAGGATGTGACATAGAATAAGAAAGTCATAAGTTTCTGTTAGACCATTCGTGATGACCTTAGGTGGTTTCGATGTAGTCCTAGGAATGGATTGGTTGGCAGACTATGAGGCGAACATCGTGTGTCGCAAGAAGATGATTAGACTGACAGCACCTGATGGGAGTTCGGTGACAGTTTATGGGGATTGGATCACTACAATTCCGAAATTGATTTCGATGGCGGTGGCGGAAGGTGCATGAGACGTGGATGTAGTGCCTATTTTGCCTACGTGAAAGAAGTGGATACGTCAACACCACAACTGTACAATGTGCCGGTTGTCTGTGACTTTCCGGATGTGTTTCCAAAAGATTTACCAGGTATGCCACCGGACCGCGAGATCGAGTTTCAAATTGACTTGATACCCGGTGCTTAGCCTGTCGCCAAGGCATCGTATCGTTTGGCTCTTCAGAGATGAAGGAATAGATGGAGCAATTGCAGGAGTTGTTCGATAAGGGGTTCATTAGACCGAGTATCTCTCCTTGGGGTTCTCCGGTCTTATTCGTGAAGAAGGACGGTAGTATAAGGATGTGTATTGACTACCGTGAATCAAACAAGTTGACGGTGAAGAATCGGTATCCATTACCGAGGATTGATGACTTGTTGATCAGCTCCAAGGTGCAGTTGGTTTTCAAGGATAGATCTTCGATCTAGCTATCATCAATTAAAGGTGAAGGAGCAAGACATTCGTAAGATAGCTTTTCGCACGCGTTACGGATACTACGAGTTTCTCGTTATGTCTTTCGGTTTAATAACGCGCTAGCTGCCTTTATGGATTTGATGAACCGGGTGTGTCGGCCAATGTTAGATAAATCAGTGATTGTGTTTATTGATGATATCTATATTTATTCGAGAAGTGAGAAAGAATATGCTGGCCCCATATGTGAGGTATTGGAGACACTTAGGAGAGAGAAGTTGTATGCCAAATTCTCCAAGTGTGTTTTTTGGTTACGCGAGGTGAAATTCTTGGGTCAGATGATAAATCCCGAGGGGATTATGGTAGACCCGGCAAAGGTGGAGGCGGTGATGCAATGGAAGCCTACAACGACGCCATCCAAGATTCGTAGCTTCTTGGGATTTGTGGGATATTATAGGAGATTCATCCAAGACTTCTCCAAGATAGCTTCTCCGTTGACTAAGCTGACTTGTAAGGATGTGAAGTTTGTATGGGGTTAAGATCAGGAAAAGGATTTTGAAGAGTTAAAGATGAGGTTAACTCAAGCTCCTGTTTTATCCTTACCCGAAGGAGGCGAGTACTTCATAGTCTATTCGGATGCTTCTTACTCGGGGTTGTATTGCGTGTTGATGCAACGAGGGAAGGTTATAGCCTACGCATCCTAACAGTTGAAAGTTCATGAGGTTAATTATCCTACTCATGACTTGGAGTTGGCAGTTGTTGTCTTTGCCTTGAAGATTTAGCAGCACTACCTATACGGGACGAAGTGCACCATCTTCACTGACCATAAAAGCTTGAAGTACTTCTTCGAGCAGAAAGATTTAAATATGAGGCAAAGGCGATGGTTGGAGCTCATAAAGGATTACGATTACGAGATCCATTACTATCAGGGCAAGGCTAACATGGTGGCAGATGCCCTTAGCCGAAAGGAGAGACCCGAGCTGATTCGGGTGAAGGCTTATCAGTTGATTATGACCTCTGATGTGATGATGCAGGTCAAGGAGTTTCAAGATAAGGCGTTAAAAGAAGATCATCTTAACTCTGAAAGGATGAGAGGCCTGGTCACAGAGTTGGGTGAAAACACTCTCGGTGTTAGAACCCGATATGGGCGGATATGGATTCCTCGTTACGGGGACTTACATGGAAAGATCATGGATGAGGCTCATAAGACTAGGTACTCCATTCATCCTGGTGCTACCAATACGTACCATGATATGAAGAAGAATTATTGGTGGCCGGGTATGAAGCCTGATGTATAGGAATACGTGAGTAACTGCCTTACTTGTTTGCAAGTGAAGGCGGAGCATCAGAACCGTACGGGAAATCCAACTTTGGATATACCCGAGTGGAAGTGGGGTCATATCACCATGGACTTTATTACGAAGTTACCACGTACCCGAAGAGGGTATGATGCTATATGGGTGATAGTTGATCGTTTGACGAAGAGTGTTCACTTCCTACCGATCCAAGAGACGTATTCCTCTGAGAGACTGACGGAATTATTCATCAAGGAGATCGTAGCTCGTCATGGCGTACCGGTGTCTATTGTATCTGATCGTGACACTCGGTTTACATCTAAGTTTTTGAAGAAATTTCACGATGCAATGGGGATGAGACTACACATCAGCACGGCTTATCATCCTCAGACAGATGGTCAGTTGGAGAGAACCATACAGACAAGTGAAGACATGCTTCGGGCATGTGTCATTAGTTTTATAGGAAGTTGGGATGAACATTTACCGTTAACTGAATTCTCATACAATAACAGTTATCATGCCAGCATTGGTATGCCCCCCTTATGAGATGCTATACGGTAGGAGATGTAGGACGCCCGTTTGTTGGAGTGATATTGGTCAGAAGGAGTTGGGAAGTATTGAGATGATTGATGTCTATTTTTAGCTGCCTTCTTCTTCTTGTAACCGAGAGAGAGAGATTTCAGCTTTCTCTTTTCTTTTTTTTGGTCGACAAAAAAGTAGATGGTTGACATATATAGGCGGCCATACCCATGATATATTAAAATACTGGGTTTTGTACTATTTTACACTTTGACCCCCTCTACTTATGCTCATTTTCCTTTCATGAAAGATACTTTTATTTCTTTTTTTATGTTGACAAAGTTTTGGGTGTTACAATTTTACACTAAGTATTTAGGCGCATAAGCACTGTTTATGCGCATTGGGTTAGGCGCATGAGCACTGTTTATGCGCATTGGGTTAGGCGCATGAGCACTGTTCAGACGCATAAGAACTGTTTAGGTGCTTTTGCACTGTTGAGGCGCATGGGACTAGCTGAAACGCCCAACACTTGGTAATATTTCACTTGAAACACCAACTCTTGAAAGTCTGGTACTGTGTAGGTGCAGCTAAAATAGACAGAAGTCGTATGCTAATAAGAGTCGTAGACCGATTGAGTTCCAGGTGGGTTATAGGGTTATGTTGAAAGTGTCACCTTGGAAAGGTATCATTCGGTTCAGAAAGCGGGGCAAGTTGAGCCTGAGGTACATAGGGCCTTTTCGAATAATTGCTCGAGTAGGAGAGGTAGCCTATAGGTTAGAACTACCCGATAAGTTAAGTGGAATTTACCCGACATTCCATGTATCTTATCTGCGGAAGTGTTTGTTAGACGAGGAAATGGTTGTACCACTGGAAGACATCGAAGTAGATGAACGGTTCAATTATGTGGAGCAACCAGTGGCGATCATTGATTGTAAAGAGAAAAGGTTAAGGAAAAAAGTGGTTCCTCTTGTGATTGTACAGTGGAAGCATAGGAAGGGATCCGAGTCTACGTGGGAGACTGAAGAAGAGATAAGGCAGCATTATCCTTATCTGTTTGAGGAATAATAGGTTTCGGGGATAAAACCTATATAAGGGGGTGGACTTGTAACACCCGGATATTTTAAGAAGTTGTAAAAAAGAAGATTAAAAGTGAAAAATACAATTTAACCCAAGTTGAGGGGTTAAATGTGTCAAAAGTACAAAATAATATATTATATTTTGTACAAAAGGATTATGGCCGCCCATACACCTTGCACATCACCTTTTGCATTCGGTTATAGAGAGAGAAAGCGCAAAATTCGAGTTTTTGGAAGAAGAAGAACAAGAAGGCTGAATTCAAGGTAAGAATTTGAAGTTTTAGGCGTTCTTGTTGGGTTTCAGTCTCGGTTACATGCTTACATGTGTTTATATGTTCGGTTGTGTGTTTTTGGTGGGTTTTTAGGTGTTTGAACTCATTGCATTCGGGTTTTGAAGAAGTCATACATGAAAGCTGCATAAGGTGAGTTATAGAACCCCCTTTTTACATGTTTTAACTGATTTTGGGGCTGGAAATACATGTATAAGCAATTTTATAAAATGGATATTTATAGCCATATGAATGTGTATGTGTGTATGCGGGTGGGGTATGAATTGGGATGATTTATAGTTATGAAGATGTTACTGATGTGTTTTTATGCTTAAAATGTGAGAACTAAGCTTAGAATCTGTTAGGATTGAATTTGGGATTGAATTATGATGATGTTAGTTACAAGTAGTTGTTCATGCGTCTGAAATAGTACCTATACGTCCAACTACCAAAATGACTAAGTGTGCCCAAACGCCTAAAATCCATGCGCCTAAATAGTGCCCGAAAGCCTAAGTGTCCATGCGCCTGCATAGTGCTCATACGCGTAGAGTTGGCCCAGAATGACTAAGTGTTGGGCCATGCGCCCAAATAGTGCCCATGCGCCTAGAACCTTCCCATGCGCCTAAGTGTTCCCATGCATCCAGAAGGCCATGCGCCTGCATAGTGCCCATACGCTTGCATAGTGCTCATATGCCTAAAACTTAGAAATATTTTTAAGAAGTTTTAATAGGAAGATCGATTTTTCTATAACAAAATGTGCTATACGAATGTGTTAAAATAAAAATTTTCCGCACTGACCTGGAAGCACAGCCTCAGCCAGGGGCGTTGCCCCTTGGACACCACTAAGGGATACTGCCCCTAGGACCCCGCTGTCAGGGGTTGCCGCCCTCTAACCCCCGCTGTTCCACGGAGAGTCGGTTATGTTCTATGATGACTTTTTATGTATGTGTATGTGTATGGGAATGGATGATGCTATGTATGATGATGTGTGATGATGTATGTGATGTTATGTGATGCTATGTATGTTTATGTTATGTTTCCTTGTGTTCCTATTATGTATTATTCCGTGACTTAGATGTTATGAATATGAAATGAATGGAAAGTATTATGTAATCGGAAGTTAATGATAATGATGGGTGGAACGTAAAGAAAGAATGAATGCATGCATTAATGAACGAACGGATGCAAGCAATGTATGGAGGTTCACAACCAATGAAGGGTGTTAGCTCAACTGTGTGTGGGTTAGTTACCCCGGAAGGATACACACTAGGGTCTAATCCTTGTGATGGACCATACGTATGGGATCTTGTCGCTTACCCAGGTACTATGGTCAGGCCACCGGGCACAATGTATGGGAGTCTAATTATAGACTTCAGCTCAGTACTCGCTTTATGCATGATGGTGGGGTATAGCACATGGCATTGGTCTGAATGAAGTTACCCCGGTACTATGGTCAGGCCGCCGAGCATAATGTATGGGAGTCTATTTATTGACTTTGGCCCAGTACCCGCTTTATGCATGACGGTAGGGTATGGCCCGTGGCATTGTCCCGAAATGTGAGGAAGATAAAGGTGAATGTACGTAAAATATGGTATGGAAAATAACTAATGATAACGTTGATGTACGATGATGAATGAACGAAAGTTAATGAATTATGATGAAGATAATAATAAGATTATCTATATGTACGTATGATGTATGAGCACATATGAAAGTAAATAATGGTTTTAAATGATAAGTGAAGTATTTTATTTATAAAACTAGAACTCACTCAGCAACGCTGACTTTTATGTATTTTCCAGTTGGCAGGTGATTGTTGCTGAGGATGGCATGAGGCAGCTACTTGGCATTTTTGGGATGGCATCCATTTGTATAACAATGATGTTTTGTGATGTAATGCAAATTTGCAAAAGCGTTCATTAAAATGGTTTAAAGTAATTTCTGCTGTGATGTTTTAACTAAATGTATGTTTACGTGTTTTGTGCAATGATAGTCCAACTGTGAGGTGCCCGGGAACGGGGCCTTACACAAATAGATAATCTTATTATTATCTTCTTCATTGTTCTTTAACTTTCACTCATTCATCACCATACGTCATCGTTATCATTCGTTATCTTCCTTATCATATTTTACGTACATTCACATTTATCTTCCTCACATTCCGGGCCAATGCCACGGGCTATACCCCACCGTCATGCATAAAGCGGGTACTGCATCGAAGTCTATAAATAGACTCCCATACATTGTACCCGGTGGCCTGACCACAGTACCGGGGTAACTTCATTCGAACCAATGTCATGTGCTATACCCCACCATCATGCATAAAGTGGATACTGGGCCGAAGTCTATAATTAGACTCCCATACATTGTGCTCGGTGGCCTGACCACAGTATCGGGGTAAGCGGCAAGATCCCATACGTATGGTCAATCACAAGAATTAGACCCCAGTGTGCATCCTTCCGGGGTAGCTAACCCACACACAATTGAGCTAACACCCTTCATTGGGTGTGAACCTCCATACATTACTTGCAAAAATTTTCTTACATCCGTTCATTTATTAATGCATGCATTCATTCTTTCTTTACGTTACACTTATCATTATCATTAACTTCCACTTACATAATACTTTTAATTCATTTCATACTCATAACATGTAAGTCATGGAATAATACATAATAGGAACATAAGGAAACACAACATAAACATACATAGCATCACATAACATCACATACATCATCACAAATCATCATAAACATCATGCATCATCCATTCCCATACACACACACATACATAACAAGTTATCATACAACATAACCGACCTTTCGTGGGACAGTGGGGGTTCGGGGGCGGCAACCCCTGATAGCGGGGTCCTAGGGGCGGCAGCCCCTAGTGGGGTCCAAGGGGCAACGCCCCTAGCTGGGGTCGTGCTGCCAAGTCATCGTCAAAAAAATTATTTTAACACATTCATATAGCACATTTTGTTATAGAAAAATCGATCTTCCTGTTAAAACCTCTTAAAATATTTCTAACTTTTTAAGGCGCATGAGCATTATGCTGGCGCATAGGCACTATGCAGGCGCATGGCCTTCTGGACGTATGGGAACACTTAGGCGCATGGGAAGGTTCTGGGTGCATAGGCACTATTGGGGCGCATGGCCCAATACTTAACCATTCTGGGTAAACTCTTGGCGCATGAGCACTATGCATGCGCATGGGCCTGACTTAGGAGCATGGGCAATTAGGCGTCCGGGCACTATTTAGGCGCATGGATTTTAGGCGTTTGGGCATAACTATTTAGATGCATGAACAACTACTTGTAACTAACATCATTATAATTCAAGCCCAAATTCAATTCTAACAGATCCTAAGCTTAGTTCTTACATTCTAAGCATCAAAACACATCAATAACAACCTCATAACCATAAATCATTCACACCCCACCCGCATACTCACATACACATTCATACGGGTATAATATTCATTTTATAAAATTATTTATACATGTATTTCCAGCTCCAAAATCAGTTAAAACATGTAAAAATGGGGTTCTAGAACTCACCTTTTCTGCTTTAAAGTTCAAACTCTTCAACTTGAGCTTTTCCAAAGGACTTGAACGTCTAGATGTGTCTAAAACACACAACCCGAACACACATACACAAATAAGCATGCAACCGAGGCTAAATCTAGCCAAGAACAACTTAAATACACAAATTCTTACCTTAAACTTGACTTATTGTTGTCCTTCTTCAAAAATTCAAGAGCTTTCTGCTCTTTCTCTCTCTAGAACCGCAAGAAATGATATGTGCAGATAGAGTAGGCGGCCATGCCTACTTTTGTACTAACTTTTGATACTTTTTGTCATTTTAAACCCTTTTAACCCCTCTACTTGTGTTAAATTACATTTTCTCCTTTTTATTCGCGTTTATTATTTCTTTCTCGTCTATAAAAATATCCAGATGTTACAGATCAGGGTATCACCAGTTAAGGGTACGAGATGAGGATATACCTAAAATTGTGTTTAGAACTCGATATGGTCATTTTGAGTTCCTCGTAATGCCATTTGGATTAACTAATTCTTCAGCAGTATTTATAAATCTAATGAATAGAGTGTACAAACCTTACTTAGATAAATTTATCATAGTCTTTATAGATTACCTATTAATTTATTCTAAAAATAGGGAACAGAAGCACCTAAGGCTAACATTGGACTTGCATCGAAAAGAAAAGTTTTACGCCAAATTCTCAAAGTGTGAATTTTAGAAAAGAGAAGTACAATTCTTAGGACATGTGGTTAACCAAAGTGGAATTTAGGTCGACCCAGCAAAGATCAAAGCAATTAAGAAGTGGTTCCAAACACACCAACTAAAGTACGTCAATTCTTAGGATTGGCTGATTATTATAGAAGATTTATAGAAACATTTTCTAGAATAGCTCAACTTCTGACAGAATTAACTCAGAAAGATAAGCCATATATTAGGGAAGAAAGACAGAATGTTGTATTTGAACTCGTGCAGAATAAATTGTTTGGTGCTCCTATTTTAGCTCTTCCAGATGGTACACATGATTTTGTAGTATATTATGATACATCACACCCAGGTTTTGGATTTTTTTAATGCAACGAGATAAGGTAATTGCATATGCATCTAGACAACTCAGAGGAAGTGAAAAGAATTACACTATACATGATTTAGAACTAGGAACAGTAGTATTTGCACTTAAGATTTGGAGACATTATATGAAACCAAGTGCATAGTTCATACAGATAATAAGAGTTATGCTGATAGAAGAATAAAGCATTTAGAATTTCAAATAGGAGATTAAGGTATACTTAAAAGTATCACCATCAAAGGCAATTTTCCGATTCGAGAAAAGGAATAAGTTAAACCTAGGTATGTTGGCCCTTTTGAAGAAATTGATAATATTGGCCCTGTAGCATATAGGTCAAACTTGCCTCAGAAACTAAGTAAAGTACATAACACCTTCCATGTATCCAATTTGAAGAAAAGTCTGATTTTTGATACATTAGAGGTACCAATACAGGAGATCAAAATACATAAGAAACTACATTTTATGGAAGAACCAGTAACAATTATGAATAGATAAGTGAAAAAGTTCAAGGAAAAGTAAGATCCCAATAGTAAAGGTCAAATGAAATTCAAAACAAGGACCTGAATTTACATAGAAACGGGAAGATGAAATCAAAAGAAAGTATCCACACTTATTTTGAGGTTAAAGGGACAGTTACAAAGAAAAACCCTCCACATTGACTTGAGAATGCTTATCAAAGAATTTCAGGACGAAATTCTTTTTACGGGGGGAGAATGTTACAACCCTAAAATTAAGGTTAGAAAAATTAACATTTAAATAAAGATATTATACGTATTACTCATTATTTGACTAACCCTTTATAAATTATATATGTTTTAGTGTGTGTGTGTGGTATATATATGTATATATATATATATATGTATATATATATATATGTATATATATATGTATATATGTATAGGGTTAGGATCATTACAGAACCACTTTTTATTTTCAGAACTACAGAACCATTGATTTATATAAATGTATATTAAGTCTGGTAATACTTAACCTGTTTTACATATGTGTATATCAGACTTGAACAATAAACTATAAAAACAACTAAAAATCATCAGGTTTAACTTACATCTATGTAAACCAATGGTTTATAATTTACATTTATGTAAGTTAATGGTTCTTTTGGTTCTGAAAATAAAAAATGGTTCTGTAATGATCCTGATCCTATATGTATATATATATGTATATATATATGGTACGTATGCATGCTTGCATGCATGCATGGAATTTATGTATGCATGGATTCAAATGTATAAACTTCTCATTATTTGATTAGTTATCTCAACATTATAACACCAAAACATACATCAAAAGAAATGAGAAAATAACTTAACTAAACACCCCAATCTAAAGAAAACTCTATTAAAACTCTCGGTTAGATTAATATCACCAAAGTTCATATAAAATAATACTTAAATAAATCATCATTACCAAATGAAGAGTTGGCATGCTTAAGAGCATTCAGTCGACCCTCTTAAATACATGGACACTAAGTATAACTCAAACATAGACACATCATCTTGGAAATCATCATTACTTGAGGATAGGTGGCAACAAGATAATCGGTTTTGTTTAATTAGTCACCAAGCTAAAACCTTAAGTATTATCACATCTTGACATTTTATAAAGGGTTCATGATTACTAACATCACCAACCCATCGACCACAACCCACACAACCGCCACCATCACTCTCGGTTCAACCTCCCTACCCCTTGGTTCACAAATCACAACCATTACCTTTACCTTCTACTCTCTCTCGGTTACCATAACAAACACATACCACCACCTAAAGCTCTATATGATCATCAACTCTAAACCAACATATTTATGTTCAAACCTTCAAAGCGCAAGAACAACCACCGCAAGTGAAGCATCAAGAACTTAAGCATCAATTTTTAAAACTCTTTTTCTACTCCAAACCAGGTTTGATTCTCAAAATCCTATGGTTAACAAGTTAAGAAGTTTATGTATGTGTTAAACATACATATGTAACCAACCCTTATGAATTACAAATCATCAAAGTTTTGTATAAACAATATGAAAACTTGATTTCAATCAAAAATCAGTAGAAAAAGTTCAAGAACCTGGATAAATATTAAAAACCAAGAATTTAAACAAAGAGATTATAAATAAAGGGTTGAAATTATGTGTATTCTTGATAAATTCGATTTATTATTTAAATGATTGTGATTATGAGAATAAATTCATAAATATTCTTACAAATACTAGAATTATTTATCTGTAAATTTTAGTATATTAAAGTTAAGTAAATTAATTTATATGATTTAAATAAGGGAAAATAAGAAAAATACTATATGGAAGAACCAAACCTGGTAAAAATATAGAAAAATTATATAATGATTATTATATATTGTACAAGCTCCAGAATAAATTTCATGATTTAATTGACTAAACTTTATATTTTATTATTTTCTGTAATGGAAAAATCAGGAAAAATACGTAAACTACAAAATGAATTATGAAAAATTCACATAAGTTGTTAGGTTCCGAGATTAACAATATATGTAAACTTAGTAATTTTTGTAGATATGTAACTATTTTTCTTGAATTTTTGGATATTTGGAAAACTTACAGTAAACCGTTGATTATGAATTATAAATCAGGAAATTTATGTAATACAATAGACTACAAAATAAATATTCTAGAAACATTTGGAAATTTTATGATAACAGTAGCTATTTTTTCCTATTTATGTTAAATTTGTATTAATTATTGAAAAATATCTGAATTTAGTTAATAGTTGGGATTTTTATATGATTATTGATATTTTCAGATGGTATTGTATTAATCTTTTGAAAATTTTGAATAATCATAGTCACTGTTTTAAAATTTTGACTAAGGTGCTGAAAATTTCAAAGAAATATGTTCCTAACTTATAATTAATTTTATTGGTGATCGCTGGAATTGAGATGAAATTCATAGCCGCATTTTTATTATGAGTTTTGGGAGAAAAAACATACTGTTTTGTGTTTGATGCAAGTAAATAAGACTTTTTGAGATAAACTGTCATGTTGTCGTAAGATACAACCATTAATTCGGATGAGGAATCGTCTGATAATATTGGTAGCGCTACTTAGGAAAATATTTCCTACACCAATAGGATGAGTGTTGTGATGCCATATTATCTGATTTTTATGATTTTTATTTGTGACAGTTATGAATCACATGGCATATAAGTAAGTTTGGTTGTAATCTTATTTATGTTGCATCAATATGTTTTGTTTGGTTATTAAACTTATGTTTCTCATCAACATTATGTTAACAGTTTTAAGTATGCTTTTTTAGGAGAACAAAATAACTAACAACGTTATGTTCTAGTTTGATGTTTACAACGGTTGAGGTGAAGTTATTAGGAAGACTTGTGTGAAAATAACTATTAACATATTTAAGCCTAACATAATGGTGGATGCACACATCCACTACTAGCTGAAGATTATGTGATATGTTGAAGACATGTGCTTTTGATTAGGATTATGAAATTATATGAGTATGAAATATTCGACTTAATCTTGCAAATTGTAATCCTAACATTATGAATTAATGAAAGTAATGTTAAGTTTATTTCTATGATTTTTATGTTTTGTTAATCAATGTGTTTTGAACCGACGAGTCACACCCAAGCATTTCACGCTTCCGCCGGGATGTGACAGTTAAATACGTTGATGATGAACAAGGAAAAATTCAAAGACACTGATAAGGTAAGAATAGTGTTAGAACAATAAAACATTCGACGAACTTGTGGCTTGTAGATAACGGTCACGGTAAGCTCTCAAGACCTCATCCCAAGTTCTCTTTCTCAAATGTGGAAATGAGTCTTTTTTGTCATTTCATTAAGGGAGTAAAACTACCTGATGTCTTTGGCTCGAACTTTAAACATAAGGTAACCAATAATGATACCCAAATAACGGGGATTAAGTCACATGATCATCATATAATGATGCAACGGTTGCTTCCGATTGGTGCTCAAGCGTACTTGGACAAAAAACATTTCAATACCAATAATTGAGATGTGCTTATTCTTTAAACAACTTTGTGGTCGGAATTTGATGTCATCTGACATGCAAGATGCTGAGGAGAAGTTGATTAAATTTTGTGTTCTTTCGAACAAATATTTCATCCGTCATTTTTTGATATAATGATTCATTTGGTTATGCATTTACTTGAGGAAGCCATTCAAGGTGGGCCAATTTCCATGAGGTGGATGTATCCATTTGAAAGATACATGAAAAAGCTAAAAAAAATTTGTTAGAAATAAGGTTAGGCCCGAAGGTTTCATTGTAGAGGGGTATGTCGCAGATGAAACCTTAACTTTCTGTTCAATGTATCTTGACGGTGTACCAACGAGATAAATGAATTATTAATATATAATATTTTTAATATTAAAAGAATATTATAAAAAACATTTGCGCCGAAGATTTCGTCATAAAAAACCTTTTTCAAAGTATTTTTCTTTTTTTTGTAAATGGTAGGCCCCACTATCTTTTCGTCGCAATGTTCATCGCAATAAACCTTTTGCGACCAGTGATTTACGGTGATTATATAACGACGAAAATAACGTCGCCAAAAACATATTGCGACGAGAGATGCACCTTTTGCAACGATACTTTTCGCCGCAAAAGGTGTTATTTCTTGTAGTGAGATCTCTATTGTCATTTGCTCTTGAGCTGCAGCTTGGTGTATGCGCTCTGATCATTCCATAGCCCTTTGGTCTTAGTATATAAACTAGTGTACTTCGTATGTTAGTTGATTAGCAGTTATTGTTCTAAAAAACAAAATCACAAAATTTCTAGTTTTTTCTCGTTTTTAACTACCATTGTATGGATCGTGGAAGAATCACCATGTTTGCTACTTAAACCATCAGGGATAAAGATCTCCGGATTGGCTGATTACGTAGGAGTCCGTGTATCGATTTGGTAGAGAGTTTAAACTTTAAACAATGTCTAAAATAATCACATGACAGAATAATAACACACTTTAACTAACCAAATATAATTAACTCAACAAATCCATTTATATCAGGAGATGATAACAGCCTTGGTCTTGTATGTATCGAGATAACAAAATATCAAATATGTTTGATACGTACAACAATGGAGTGAATATCATATCAGTGGTAACATAGTTGTCAACCTCTAGAACACATATACTCTCTCTGATTCAAACCTTTGCAGCTTAAGAAAGCTAGGACGATACTCCATTTCGCTGAAATCCTGATGAATACTGTCTATACGCTCAGCTGTTTTCCTCTGAGGACAATATTTGATCAACAATATTCCATAATAGACTATCAAGATACTTCCATCTTTTAAACCCTTTACCAAATACACAGGCTCCCGCATCATCCACTCAAGATCAGGGCTAATACTTTTCTTGATCACCACCTCTTTATGCCAAGACTTCTTGACCCCGTATTCCTTCATCACCCATATCGTCAATTCAGTATCGTACGTATCAGATTGACATAAACAATCATTTAAGACTCCCAAACATTGGAAACGAATGGCACTATTTACTACTGCTTCAAAAGGAGGAGATGGAAACGGCTGAAATGTCTCCTTGTCGAAATCCAAAGCACAAAGCTTTACGGGGGATTCCTTGTCAAGAACCATCCAGTGAGCGTTGCCATTTAGAAACACTCCGCTGTACCCACTAAGCCAGTATGGGACACGCCCAAGACTCCTCCATTGGCCCGTACCAAGGGTGTAAACCTCCGCTTCTAGCACACTTGGGCGCGCTCTTAGGTTTTGTTTTGGTGGAATATCCCCTTGGAATACTGAATTGCTGCCTAATCCATAAACGATTAAGGCGGGACCTTCTTCCGTATAGTATTGCTGCCTAGGGAGGATCATGTATTCTCTAGTAATGGGATTGCATATGTAAGTGTTATCACATTTGTCCCCAAACTCCCACAAGCATATCAAACCATTCACTGACGGGGTCATGGTGCAAAACAGGTGCCAGACCGAGATCAAGGCTCATGACGGGGTCATGGTGCAACAGTTGGTGATCATCAAGCTCGTCTTTGATCTCGACCCATTTCAAGACGCCTGGTGTACCGGTACCAATCCTCGTATTTTGTGAGAATGTATGATGCATCATGAGGCATGCGGGTGATCTCGAGAGGTGGACATTAGCGAAGTGAGGGTCGGAGAGTAGATCGCGCCAGGTCGTGCATACGCACTTGCAGTGGATGATTGTCTTGACAGGAAGTCTTGAGAGGATATCAACCATGATGTGTTGTGGTAAGTCCTCCATTGATGGTGCTTGTTTGTGTTTGTGTTTGTGTGTATCTATATATGTATGTGTGAAGATATAATACATACATATATATTTATATATGATTTTTGTGGTGTATTATAGAGGAGAAGTTCATAAAAGTCCTCTGCTTGGAAGATACGTAAAATTATATATGTTCACAAACGCTTGTTAAAATAAGGTGTGTTTTCTTTGACCATTTCATAAGGTGGAGATCTAACCTCTTGTAACATGGTGTTTAGAGTCGTACTGTACTTTTATTTGTTTTCACTTGAATGTGTATAGTTAATGATGAACACGTACATTTCCTAAAGCCTACTATTGTGTGAGAGTTAAACCCACACTAATTTTGATGGAATTAAACACTAGATGATGGTATTTTATCACGATCATGTAAAATCTAATTTTTGATCGATTCATTAAATCTACCTATCTTGAACGCCACCTTCTCTAGCATTGCTGGTCCTACTAGGCCGAAGCGTTATCGACAAACTATTAATTTTAAATATGGTTGATTTTTTTCTGTTTATTAAGTTTATATTTATAAGAAATGAATTTATTTTAGGAAATGACTAACATGTATGTTTATGGTATAAGATAGATAAAAAAAGGGCGAACCTGGTGCTGCAAAGAGCTCCCGCGTTTCGCAGGGTCCAGGGAGGGTCCGTCCCATTTAAGGGAAGATGTACGCGGTCTTTCCCCCACATTTTGTGGGAGGCCGTTTCCACGGATCGAACCTGAGACCTTCGGTCCCTTAGGAACAGCTTTTACCGCTGCGCCAAGGCCCGCGTATGTAAGTAACTAAAATGTTCCTAGACTGACGTTTTTTTTTTGTCAAATAAATAAATGTACATGAACAATTACTTACCATAAATGCATAATAGTGTTTAGGGGGCGAGAGTTGTCCCGCATTCCTTACGTTCACCGGGTTACCCCTTCACTGTCACACGAAGCTTTTTTTATTTTCCTGAGTTTTGTCTTGTTTTTCGTTATTTTGGACATAGTCGTCCCAATGATCCCAATTTCCCAGTTTGTATTTAAGTATGCTACGAAAGAGTGCCGATGCAACAGGCGAAGCACGGTAAGTATTCAGTGGGTTTGGGGAGAAATTTATGAACCCGGGTTTGTTTGTTTGTTTGTTTTTTTTTTTTTTTTGTTTGGGGGTGGGTTGGTGGGTGGGTTTGGGTTGTTCCCACCTGGTTTTCACTTTGTGTCACCTATGATATAATGTGATGTGAAGGTGAAAAAACAAGAACTTAAAAGTGGTTAAAAATAAAGTTAAGTATGAGTTTTTATAACAAATTTTAAAATTTACGTCCTATATTCAGTAACATTATGGTCATGCAACCGGCTAGAGTTTCATCTCATGCAATACCAAAGAAGGATTATAATTACATGTTAGGCTAGGCCCTTAGCACTACAAGAAAAATGGTTTTTTGCGACTATGTTTTTTGCGGCGATACCCATTTCGTCGCAATAGACACACTAACGACAAAAAATAATTAACTTTTTGACTTTTAAAGTCAAAAACTTATTTGCGGCGATTTTTCGTCGCAAAAACTAATATATATTTTTTTTTGTTTTTTTAAAAAACACTACAATCTTATTGTAGGGCGGGAAAAATCCCGCTTAATCTTTTGCGGCGAAAATCGTCGCAATAAATGAAAATAATTAATAGATATTTATACTTAAATTAGTCTTCGTCGCAATTGGTCTTTTGCGGCGATATATCGCCGCAAAAAACTTTACCCCAAATACAGTCGGGAGTTCTCTTTCTCAGCATTCGCAAAAATTAACCCCAAACCCCACTGCGCACCCACCCCCAAACCCCCACTGCGCACGACCCACACCACCGTCGGCTCCCTCTTCCGGCGGCTCCCTCCGCCCCGTCGCACCCCACACCATCGTCGGCTCCCTCCACCGTCGCTCCACGGTTGTTGCGGTTCCACCTCCGTTGATATTTCAGTCACCACCGCCGCGGTTCCACCTCCGTCGCTGCCTACTTTGCACCATAGCCACCACCACTTCTGATTTCAAGTAAATAACCTCAATTTTGCCTAATTTTGTGTTAATTTGTAGATAATATTTTAAAATTAGGGATTTTGTGTCCATGTGTATGAATTAGGTTTAGCAAGTTTGTTGTTGATATTGTTGTTGATATTGTTGTTGATATTGTTGTTGATATTGTTGTTGATATTGTTGTTGATATTGTTGTTGATATTGTTGTTGATATTGTTGTTGATATTGTTGTTGATATTGTTGTTGATATTGTTGTTGATATTGTTGTTGATATTGTTGTTGATATTGTTGTTGATATTGTTGTTGATATTGTTGTTGATATTGTTGTTGATATTGTTGTTGATATTGTTGTTGATATTGTTGTTGATATTGTTGTTGATAGTGTTGTTGATAGTGTTGTTGATAGTGTTTGGAATGTTAATTATGTGTTAATATGTATGTATTTGTTTGAATTAGGTTTAGCAATTTTTATGGTTATGAAAAAATGGATATTTAAGATGTATATGTGTATTTATGCATGGATGTATATGTGTATGTGTATATGTATGTTGAATTGTGATTAAAATGGATGTATATGCGTGATTGTGTATGGATGTATATGTGTATGTGTGTATGTATGTTAAATTGTGATTAAAATGGATGTATATGTGTATTTATGTATGGATGTATATGTGTATTTGTGTATAGATGTATATGTGTATTTGTGTATGGATGTATATGTGTATTTGTGTATGGATGTATATGTGTATGCGTATATGTGGGTATTTGTGTTTGTATATGTGTATTTGTGTATGGATATCCATATATGTGTATGTGTGTATGTATGTTAAATTGAGATTAAAATGAATGTTAAATTGTGATTAAAATGGATGTATATGTGTATTTGTGTATGGATGTATATGTGTATTTATGTTTGTATTTCCCTAGTTTTAAATGTGTTAAGATAATTAATATTTGTTTGTAGACGCAGTTATGACGATTGATAAGACTTGGACTACTTTAGAAAATAAATTTTCTAAAGAATATCTGATTGGTCTTAAAGCATTCATGGAAAGGTGTAAGAATTATATGAATGGCCAAAATAAAGCTCGATGTCCGTGTAATAATTGCAATAACAGTTATTGGTTTCCTCTTCCAACAATAGAGCGCCATATACATAATAATGGTTTTTGTCGATTTTACAAAACGTGGAGGTATCATGGTGAATCATATGTTCCGTCACCGGTAGTTCCAGTCATACCTCAAACGACAGACCCAATACATGATTTTATTAACGATGTTCGTCAGGAGAATGTCCCACAAGAGGACAACACATACGACGACGACGAACCAATGAACACAACAGATACACCGATTGATACAAATGATGAACTTGCTGAATTACTGAAACTTGCCGACACCGAACTATACCCTGGTTGTGACTGGATGTCTTCATTGGATTTCTTGGCAAAACTGAGTCACATGAAGGCCATCAATAAATGGACCGATACATCGTTTGACCAATTGTTAGAATTTCTGAAAACTGCATTTCCGCTTGCTAAAATCCCACCGTCAAACTATGAAGCCAAGAAGATAATGAAGAAAGTTGGGTTAGGATATGAATCGATCCACGTTTGTAAGAACGACTGTTGTTTATTTTGGGGGAAGGATAACCAAGATTTGCAAAAATGTCCAATATGTGATGAAAGTAGATGGAAGGACGCAAACACTAAGGGGAAGAAAGTTGCCAACAAGGTTATGCGTTACTTTCCATTAATTCCTAGATTAAAGCGTATTTATAGCTCAAGACACACTGCAAAGCATATGACATGGCATGCTTCTGGACGTTGCACGGAAGATGGTAAGTTACGTCACCCGGTGGATGGTACATCATGGAAAGAATTCGATTCAATGTATCCTGATTTTGCCAAAGAACCTAGAAATGTTAGATTAGGGTTGGCTGCTGATGGCTTCAATCCATTTGGGAACATGAGTACGTCGTATAGCATGTGGCCGGTAATACTGACAACATACAATACGCCACCATGGTTATGTATGAAAGAGTCTTCATTCATGCTGACGTTATTAATCCCTGGCCCTAAATCACCTGGGAAGGACATTGATGTTTTTTTAAGACCATTGGTTGATGAATTGAAAAGTCTTTGGTCGGACGGAGTCGTGACAAAAGATGCAGTTACAAACACTTTCTTCACATTACGTGCAATGCTTTTATGGACTATCAATGATTTCCCTGCTCGTAGTAGCTTGTCTGGTTGGAGTGGGCAAGGTTACTTTGCATGCCCAACATGTAAGGAAGACACTCCATCTGTTCATGTATTGGGAAAAACTGCTTATGTTGGACATAGAAGATGGTTACCAACAAATCATAAATGGAGGAAGGACAAGTCATTCAATGGTCAGAACGAGACTAGACGTCCTCCTAACAGGAAAACTAATGATCAGATTTTGGAACAACTTAATAAATTGCCGCCCCGTATTTCTGGAAAACATGTTCAGTTTGGTGGTAAGAAGAGAAAACGTGATTCCGATGTTGAATTGAATTGGACCAAGCGTTCTATTTTCTTCGAGCTTGAATATTGGTCTTCAATTCAACTAAAACATAATTTGGATGTCATGCATATCGAAAAGAATGTGTGCGAGAGTTTGTTGAATACGTTGATGATGAACAAGGAAAAATCCAAAGACACTAATAAGGCAAGAATGGTGTTAGAACAATGGAACATTCGACGTGACTTGTGGCTTGTAGATAACGGTCGCGGAAGGTCGTCCAAGAGGTGAATCATCGGAAGATTTGGGACCGAGATATTATAATGGAAAATAATGAAGCAGACTTAATTCATGGCAGCACTTCATCTGAGCTTTTGTTGTCTGCTGACTTAGATAATTTAACATATGATGGTATGAGTAGAGATGAAGCTACAGAAGTCGATGTTTCCCTTGAGCATGTCAATGTAGAGGACGAGACATATGAAGATACGGATGAGGGTGAAGACGACGATGCAGACCAAGTTGTTGACGTTTCTGATAATTCAGATGATGAATCAGACGAATTTAATAATGATTGTGGAGAAGATTCTTATCACACCGATGAATCCGATTGATTGTAATTTTTAATTTTTCTATTATGTTTGATCTATTATGTTTATTGAATTGTTTTTTTCAATTATGTGTTTAGCTAATGATTCAATTACGGTATATTTGTATACTTATATAATCTTTTTTTACAGATGGCAGACGTGGCCCGGGGTCACGGTGGGGATACCTATGGTCGTGGTCCACCTGGTGGTGGTCCTCCCGATGATGATCGATCGTGGCAGCCGCCACGACAGTGCGAGGTCAGTGATGACTCCGGCAGCGGCAGCGGACGAGGTATGACCAATTTTTTATACTATTATCTTTTAAAATGAAAATATATAATTTACATAGAATTTTTATACTATTATCAATTTGCAGGACAAGGCAAGCGTGGAAAGACCACACTTCAAGGTATACGAAAGAGAAATCCACAAGGAAATTTGCTCACAATTGAATTTGAGCAAGGTACGCATGACACCTACAAACCTGTGGGTGTCAATCAGGCGACCTTTGCTTCACTGGTTGGCACAATCGTTGACAGATTTCCTCAAAACTACAAGAGCTGGAGAAAGATACCTGCGGATTTGAAGGCGACTATCTGGGATGACTTACAGGTTAAGTTTTTGATAATTAAATTCAGTGATTAAATATATATACACTAAGCTATTTGTTTTCATAATTTGCAGATGTATTTTGATATGACTCCCCACGAAGGCCTGAGGGCAGGCATTGAGAAATATGCTGCAAACCGGTATAAAGATCACAAATACCGGTTCAAGCAAAAGCATTTTAGCAAAATAGGCGGGGAGGACAGGGTTGATATTTCTGATGTTGTGCCACCTGATATGCAAGAATCTGAATGGAAAGGCTATGTGGATTACTACACTTCTCCTGAAGTCAAGGCTCGGTCTGCAACCAACAAGTCCAACAAAGGGAAGCAGACGATCAAGGGACATGGCGGTCGGACATCTTTAGCCCAATGTCGTTATATGTTTGTAAGTTATTTTAATCTAATGTGTTTATAACTTGTTTTATGTGTTTGTAAGTTACTTTTATATTATTATGTAACTATAAAATGTGTTTATAGCGGGAAGATGGTTCTGATGAATCTGGGAGTGCCATATTAGCATATCGTCGCTTCTATACCGATTCAAGCGGTAATTTCTATCAACCTGAACCCGCTGCATACTATGTAAGTAATGTACACGTCTTACAATTTTATAAAAATAAACTAATATATAAAATCACCATATATATAACATTGTTTATTTTTTTTGTAAACTATAAAGGAGCAAATGGTCGCGCTTCAACAACAACATCCAGAAATGTCAGAGAAACAGATCATGCGTCAGGTGTGTATGGATTTGTGTATGTATATTAGAATGTATGTATATTTGTGTATGGATGTATCTGTTCCCAATTCTTATTTGTTATACAAATATATTTCTGGTTATATAAAATGGATTTATATGTATATTTGTGTATGAATGTATATGAGTATTTGTGTATGAATGTGTATGTGTATATATTAGAATGTATGTATATGTGTGTATGGATGTATATGAGTATTTGTGTATGAATGTGTATGTGTATATATTAGAATGTATGTATATGTGTGTATGGATGTATATATGTATTTATGTATGGATATATATGTGCATGTGTATGGATGTATATATGTATTTATGTATGGATGTATATGTATAGTGTATGAATGTATATGTGTATTTATGTATGGATGTATATGTGTATGTGTATATGTATGTTGAATTGTGATTAAAATAGATGTATATGTGTATTTGTGTATGGATGTATATGTGTATTTGTGTATGGATGTATATGTGTATTTGTGTATGGATGTATGGATGTAAAATTGATGTACATGCGTATTTGTGTACAGGTGTTGGGGGAGCGGCCCGGGTGGGAACGTGGCATCGGTCCAATACCGAGCGTGCCTTCACAACCCCCACCGCCACCTCATAGAACAGATCAGCGGATGTTCTCACAATCTGAGGTTGAGGAGATAGTAGCAGCGAGACTGGCCAGAGAGCAAGAACAGATGATGGCTAATATGATGGCACAAATGCAAAGTCAAATCCAAAGCCAAGTCCAGAGCGCGTTGAGGAGAAGTGGTCATTCTCAAGAAGATGAAGAAGATGAAGATGATGAAGGTGGGTCGTCATAGGATGGTTTGATGGTTTTTAGTGATTGTAATGACTATTTTAAAACATTTGTTTGTGTAACTTTTAACTTGTTAAATTGGGACAATTTTTTGTTTATATGCTATGTTTTGTGATTGATTTGATAGTTTTGATAGTGTGTAATGATTTGGAACAGCAGGTTTGTCTGGTACCCAGAAAAATCTGGGTGGATTGCTGCAAATGCAGCCAAATTATTAAAAAAAAAAATTCTTTTTTGCGGCGATATGTCGTCGCAAAAAAGAGTAAAATACCTTGGCAAAAATCGTCGCAAAAAAGATTTTGGTCAAAAAATTTGCGGCGATATATCGCCGCAAAAAATAAGAACTCGTCGCAAAAAATATCGTCGCAAAAGATTTATCTCAGAATTTCATTTTTTTTAAAATAAGTGGGGTCCACAAATGAAATCGTCGCAAATTTCGTCGCAAATAACATTTTGCGACAACTTTATTACGGCGACTAATTTGCGACGATATTTTCGTCGCAAATAAGATATTGCGACGAAATAACAGTTTTTTGCGACGATAATTATCGCCGCAAAAAAGTCTTTTTCTTGTAGTGTAGGTTAAACACACATTTTAGAATACTAAGCCGGTCCCAATGTATCAAAACTCATCTAAGTTAATAATTTTACATAAACTTAAAATATATTCTTATTATTAGATAGAATTTTCTAAAAAACAAAAGTCCTGAAATGTTCCTATATTCTAGAAACTAAAACTCCTATAATGTCCCGATTAGGCCCGCTCTATATCAATCCAAGCAGTTTTCTTTTCTCTAGTCAGAAAAGTCTACCCATTGAATATCATTTAAAATTCAAACATAAGTTTTTCATAAAATATGATTTAAAATTCCAACAGTTTAAATAATGAAGAATTTATATATTATAAAAGAAAATTTAGGTGCACACTTGAAATAATTTTAGACCTTTTAAGTTTTATTTTTTTTCGTTTATCTATTCTATTAAATAAGTACATTAACTTACTAATAATATTAGTTAATTATATTTTAGATAAAAATAGAATTTCATAATAAACTAGGAAAGAGAACTTTTATAGTGTAAATTAGCAAAGAAACAAATTTTTAAAATAATAATATTTTATAAGGCATCATTGCATCAAACTTTTTTAAATGTTACGAAATATTTTAAAATTGTTTTTTTAAATTATATATTTGTAAACCAAAATAATTGAATTCAGAGTTTTTTTTAAACGGTCTTTTTTTTGTAACAAATGTTTAAGCTATATTCTTTTAAAAAAAGTTTAAGTTTAAAATTTTAATATTATTATTTTATTACTTATAATACTTTTTCATATTTAATTTCAGTTATACTGTATTTCAAAATAACATTTATAATTAATAGATTTTCCTTACTAACTGTTTATTATTTTATTTATTAAACAACTGCAATACACACGAGTAACAGATCAATGTGAAAAAAAAGTGACAAATTAATCCCCTTTTTCCTCCTAAAAGTCATCACCTACATCTGCATATATGCTGTAAAATACAATTAATTAATTAATTAATTACATGATAAAACCTAAAAATCTAGTTATCTAACTAAACTAACAAACTACCTAAAATCTCTATTTAATAACCATAAAAATTTCATAACATATACCCCCTTCCCTCTCCATATTCACGTTAACATCAAAGAGGCCACCATCATCTTCCATCATTCCATGGTTAGTAGTGCAACCTCTTAAGTTTTTAAACCTCAATCCACTGTTCTTACTCCTAACCTTATTAGCATCATCTTCTAAGCAAAAAACTTGTTTATGCGGGCCGCATCGGGTAGCCGACGTCAACTAAAAATTGTGAGCTTCAGTTCACTTTTAACATAATTCACACCCAAAACACATACTCTTAGTCTCGAATTGCATGCCCAGACTCCTTCCTGACACGTTTCGTGAACCAATGCTTGATCGACGAAGACTCGAAGCACCCAAAAGTTCCTGTAGAAGCATTCCTAGCATTGTAGTAAGCTGAGATGCAACCTAAGCTATCCGGAACTAACCCTAGCTCTGCTCGATAAAAGGAAAATATGTTTGTCTTATGAAATAAACTCGTAAATCCTTGAGATTTACATTTATCTTAAAACAACATGAGCAATAGTTAATTTATTAACATATATTGGTGAAAAACAAGACAAGCATCACAGTAAGATGTGATGGTCAGATCAGAAACGATATGGACGCATCTCTAGATAACTTATAGAAGTATAATTTACGCAATATGAAAGTTTAAAAGTATTTTTTATAATAATACGTTTAAAACCGATCTAGTATGTGTATAAAAAATATAAAATTGCTATAACAACCCTAACTTGTAGTATAAATATATGAGAGACTTAAGCTTAGATAAAGCAAGTTATAAATGAAATACGAGTATTTTTGAACCTTGCTATAAATTATTGTTAAATATTTAATGTATACTAGTTTATGTAAACGAAAAAATAAGTCAAAATTCCGTAATATATTCATATAGTATGTTGGGTATTATAAAAGCATTCTATGAATTAAAGTTAGCCAAAAATCTATTTTTGAAACTTTAACATTTTTAATACAAATAAAAATAGATTAAAAAACTAAAAATAAGATATTTAGCCATAAAAATTAGAAACATTATTTTTATAGAAAATTATCATGTAGACATATAATAATTTTATTTTATTAATTAATTATTTTATACTATTGTGTTTACAGTAGTTAGTAGAACTGGCATGAATGTTTAAAAACTATTTACAAATATTTTATAATGATAAACCATAATTATTTTTACACTCGATTAGGAACTAAAGTTTACAATGTATTTTTAGTTCGTTTTAACAAGATTTCAAACTTGAAAGACTAAAATATATTGTCAATGCACCCAAACCTTATTGGTTTAGGGTTGATATAGACTCATTTTATAAAGTTTAAAATCTTATTCGATAAAGTCATATCCTTATAATTTTATAATCACAACCAAAGTTAAATAATTATAATTCAATTACTCTTTATTTTCCATGATAACTGAGTAGTAAAGTTTTCTTTATATATTTTGGCCACTAAACTTTTGATTTATCATGTTAGTCCCTCATCATTGCTCTTTATATGTATACACATTCATAAAGAGAGAGGGGGGGGGGAGGGGATAAGAATAGAGAGTTTGCTTCTTCGAGAAGACAGTGGTTGTGAGTGTAGCCGGTTGTCATGCCTATCTGTGACATCCGGTAATTTTCCATTACCACTCTGTTAGTTCCGTTAGGTTTTTGCATACACGTGTCGTGAGCACACACCAGTTGTCGTTAACGTTGGTGACCTAATGATAATTATATATGATAATTAGATAATGATTTAACTAATAATGTTGATTACTAGTTTGGGTTTATGTGATTCATGAGTTTATGGATTTTAAATATTATTTGGGGATTTTACGCGATAATGTGACTACGTGTAATATATATTTCAGTTGTTTTGTGATTAATTGAGAAATGTATATGTTTATTATTATTGACTAATAATAGTTACGTTTTGTAGTTAAAACTATTTAAAAAAAGTTAAAGACTAGCTTTTATAAAATTTAAACAATAAGGGGTTTAAATGGTAATTATACAAAAATTAAGTTAAAAGAAAAATCCCAACCCTAATCCCCTACCCCCTTCGACCGCGACTTGCATCCACACACACACACTTTGCGAATTTTAACCTAGAACAATCAATTGATCATCGATTTTGGTTGGTTCCAAGGATTACAACGCGTTAACAACTTCAATTCTTGTCCATTACACGATTAAAGGTTAGATTTTGATTAGTTTTTCATGTTTCTGGATGAGGGCCGAAACCCTAGTTCAACTTGGTGCTTGAATGCCGAATTGTTGAATGTTTGTTGATGTTATGATGTTAGTTAAGTTGTATTGATGCTAGTTTATGTAGATTGTGCAAAAAATTTGCGATTTTGATGTGTTGTTCATACGTTACTATTAATAGTAACTTTATTGTATGAAGTTGGTGATTTGGTAATGAATTGATGATGTTATGGTGTTTATGATGTTGTACGGATGTTAGAATGATGATGATTATGCAAGAAATCTAAGAATTATAATGTAGTTCATATCTTTCTTAAAGTAGAAACTTTTGGTTATGAAATTGATGAATTATGATGATGGGATGGTGTTGAACATGTCTAGGTGATAACGTGAGCTTGAATTGGTATATTGTTAATGAATTCATGAATGTATTGGGTGTTAGATAGAGTTTGGGATGCACTTTCCCAAAAGGGAAACTTTAATTGTATGGAATCTTGGATATGATGAATTAGGCATGTTTGTAACGTTAGAATCATGTTAGCATGTTCATTGATGATGTCTAATGTGGTGGAATGGATTAATTGGGTTATATGGATGCTTGTTTGGTTACTTGGAGATTTGATCTCTTTGTGGGTATACATGGTGATGGATTATATGGGTTATGACATGACCATGTTTGGGATTGTTATAGATCATTGTTTGGGTATGTTGATTGTGTAGGGTTTGTTAGAACATAAAATCATAGTTTAACCATTTAAACTTTCTGAAAACGCAGCGGAATTACAACTTTATAAACCCTTTTATAAGCTGAAAAATATGTTCATTAGATGACCATATTAATGTATAAAACAAACCCAAAGAACAAAGGATCATTTATGTGAATTAGCAAGCTATGAACATATGTAAAACTACATAAAATCACAGCTTCATTGAGCTGTGAAACTACCTTACTGCAGCAGCAAAAAGTCGACCAAAAGAGATGTTTAATGAAGATGGAGATGCCCAAAATGCAACCAAGACTTCAAGGATAGAAGTCCTCAAGCTAGTATACCCCAAGCTCCTTGAAAACATACCTTCTTGTTAGGTAGAATACACCAAGAACCAGCTCAAAACTCAGCTCAAAAACCCTTCAAAACTGCTGCTGAAAACCGTAGCCTTTGGAGAGAAAGAGAGAGTGTTTTGTTGAGTATTGTGTTGCATCTTTGAATTGATGAGAGGAAGAGTATCTTATGCTAGTTAGTGGAGGAGACAAGACATGCATGTGTGTGTGCTTGTTCTTCCCAAAGTCAAGCTAGTGGAGCATGCACATGCTTGTTCTTATCAAGAGAATCTCACAACACAAGTGATGGTGGACGGTTTTTTGTTGTTAAAAGAAGGAGGTTTTCTTTTAATTAAACACTTTCTCACACATGCATGTGTGTGTGTTGTGGTGGACGGCCACAAGAAGGAAAATATATGTTTTTTCTCACAAAACAAATATTTACACACACATAAATATTGTCTAGTCTTTTAACTAGTTTATACAATTAACCAATTAATTGTATAAGTAGTATACTCTCACTATTAATTTGTAATGTTATCTAACTTGCTTAAATAACATTACAAATAATATTATTGAACAAAATATCCTAATAAATTGTTCCATCTCATATGCAACTTATTTAGAAAACCCATTTTCTAAATTGGTGTAAATATTTAATTGCATGATCATATCATCAATTAAATATTAATTGGTGTTTGCTAAGCTTTTTATTGGGTATAACCCGACTTGGATCATAACGTACTAACCACATCAATATTCTAAGTGTCTTGGGCACATAGAATCCTACAATTTCCCACTTGCCCAAGATTCATAGAAGATTGATGCAAGCAGTAAATAACGCCTAACAACGGTTTACTACCCTTAATACGCATGACTTATGGCCATTCAATAACATCATCCCATTCAAGTACCCTACTTGAAATGATTTAGGTGAATCAATCATCTATCCTTTTGTTGCAGATGTCATGTTAAATCCAAGGACACAGAATGATCATTCCTTGTTGATTTAACTTAATCAGGCCTTAGACATGTAACTCTCAATGAATAAGAGGAAAAAATTCCATCTTGACTACATACGTTTCTCACAAACACCTCGTGTTATACCTGAACATACCCTTATGTAATGTCCACTATTTCAGGACAGTGAAGAATTAGCTCAAGGTATAATACTTGGTGAATATCAAAACCCAATATGCATCTCAGGTCAGAGGATACCAAATGATATTCGCCTTTACTCAAATTTACTTATGATCAATCGATAAGATTCCATGTAGTAAAATTTGAGATGCGGGTTAGTCCAATATTTGTATCCTACAAATATCTATGAACCTTGGTAGCAACCCATTGCTCTATATTCATCCTTATGAATATCAACCAATCCAAGTTCATAATAATCTTACTCTCACACTTGTTCCCACAAGTATGAACGACTACGGACATTTAGAGTAAATAATTTACTCATGGATTAAACATGCTAAATAGGAACATTAATTGAAATATTATAACCAAATAATTTTATTCAAATAATAAAGAGTTCCACATATTGTAACACCCGGAAAATTTTAAAATCGAGTCAAGTAATAGTGATGGGCTCGGATGAAAACCATTTGATAAATATAAAATGGTTGCGGGTATTACACCGAGTTAACCCTCCGGGTCACGAGTTTAACGAGTTTGGGGTCCCGGGAACACCTGGCATATAAATAGATGGATCAGCTGAGCAACTCTCATTTTCACTCAAACGCCCATTCTAGAGAGAGAAAGTGTAGAGAGAGAAAGTGCCGGATTGAAGCTCGGGTGGTCAAGAATCGAAGGCTGGTGTTTGTGGACTCCTAAACTACAAGAATCAAGGTAAGAAACGTATCTAAATTGCCACATTTGGTGAAAAACCCGAGTTTGGGTTTTTGGGTTTTTAAAGTGGCAAAAATCGCCCCAAAACGCACGTTTTAGAGTAAGAAAACGTGTAATGAGCTGAGATATAGCTTCCTGGACGATAATCCAAGGGTCTGGGTGGAAAGGATTGGATTTTTGGGCTGAAACGAGCTGATTCGTAAATTTCAGTTCGTTCTGCGAATTTAAGGTCTCGACCAGCGAAACTGTAAGTTCATCCAGCGAAACTGGAAGGATTTACAGTGAAGTTACAGTTTCGCTGCAGCGAAACTACATATTCGCCTGAGCGAAACTATGGTTTCGCTGATGACTATGCCAATGCCCAAGTTGACCTTAGATATTGCGAAACTAGGGAATTCCAACGAAAGTTGGGCGCTCGAGGTAGCGAATCTGTCCAGCGAAACTGGCAGAATGCTGCCCGGCGAAATTAGCAGCGAAACTACTAATTCGCCTGGCGAAACTACTGGCGAAACTACTGGCGAAAGTACGGGCGAAACTACCTGCGAACTTAGTAGCGAAATTAGGCAGAAACTGACTCTTTTAAGTGTTAACTGATCTGCAGGCAGTGTAGTGTGACCCACGTCCTTAAGGCTTGATTGAGGAGCTGCTTGTCAAGCACAGGTGAGTTCTAGGACCCCTCATTTACTGATTTTAAATGATTTTTAGGGCTGGAACACATATAAACCTGTTTACTGAGTATGTATGTATGACCCATTTGGGTATAATGTTGTGTTATACGTCTAAGGTATGGTTGTGGACTCGGCACGTTATATAAGGTCCTAGTATGAGTCCCCACGGTCTTGGAGGGACAGTTAGTGCTACTGCACCAGATGACGCGTAGTAAGTCCCGGATTCGGGAAGGATACGGGAGTAAGTGCCTAGTGATGATTAATGATGTAGGCTATGTATGTACGAGGTTATGTATGATGATGTATGATGATGCATGTATGATGTTATGTATGACGATGTAGTATGATGATATGTATGATGATGTATGTATGATGTGTGTGTTCCTTATCATAATGTATGAATATCTTTCTATGGCTTTACGTATGAACGAACGAACAAAGTATTATGTAACGTAAAGTGAAAGATAACGAAAGAGGAACACGATGACGAATGCATGTATTAATGAATGAACGAATGATTAAAAGATGATGAATACATGCATTAATGAACGAACAAACGAACGAAAGATGTCTTGCAAACATTGGATAAGTTTAACGGGTCCTTCTTAGTGATTGACCATATGTATGGTATCCCTACCGCTTACCTCTAGTACCGTGGCATACGTTTTGCTGTTCATTTAATGACTTCGGCCCGGTAGCTAATAACGTTCGGGGTATAGCAGATGGTAGTGGTACAAAAGATATCCAATGTGCAAGAGAAAGATGTAACATGTATTAACGAATGAACGAATGATTAAAAGATGATGAATACATGCATTAACGAACGAATTAATGAAAGATGACTTGCAAACATGGATAAGTTTAACGGGTCCTTCTTAGTGATTGACCATATGTATGGTATCCCTACCGCTTACCTCTAGTACCGTGGCATACGTTTTGCTGTTCATTTAATGACTTCGGCCCGGTAGCTAATAACGTTCGGGGTATAGCAGATGGTAGTGGTACAAAAGATATCCAATGTGCAAGGAAAGATGTAACGGGGTCCTTGTCATTCGACCACAGTAATCATGGCTGCGTGCCATGAAGTGGGTAAAGCCTGACAAGACCTAAACGAGAAGTGAAAGATAACGATGTATGATGAACGAACGAATGAACGAACGGATAAACGAACGAAAGAACGAACGGGATAATAAAGATATTATCTATATGTATGTACGATGTATGATCACGTGTAACGAATAACGGTTTTAATATGAACAAAGTATGTTTATTATAAAACTAGAACTCACTCAGCAACGCTGACTTTTTATGTGTTTCCAGTTGGCAGGTAGCGTTGCTGGGGATGGCACGAGGCGGCTACTCAGCTCTTTTGGGATGGCATTCTCCATTTGATAATGCTGCAACGTCATGCGTTGTGGGTCCATAACGCACGCAACTCATCACGTTGCATGTCATTACGAGATTTCTTGAGGATCCCCATAAAAGGGATTACTTAAGAAATCTCCTTTAATTTTGATAATGCTGCCACGCACTGGAAGTGCGTGTGCATAGCACATGCAACAAGTATGTTGCATGAGAGTGTCAAGAGTGTTCCTTAAGGGTTCCGATGTACGGAATTACTTAAGGAATATTCTTTAGAATAAAAATATAATTTTTATATTTTTGAACTTAATATCTTCTATAGAGGTCGCTGTATGACCTTATGATTGCTGAGGATTCATATGAACGAGATTACTTAGTAATCAAAGGTTTCATATGCTCCAGTAGCAATCATAGCGAAGATAGATAAAGCAGAGAAAGCTGTATTTTGTAATCATGTCAATGATGTAATGACTTTTATGAATTAATGAGAATGCATATTTTACTAATTCCGCTGCGTTATTTTATGATTATATACATTATGTATGTTTTACATGCGATGAACCACCAACAGTAAGGTGCCCGGTGAGCGGGGCCTTACACATATTCAAATACAAAATTTGATTAAGTCCAATCACTAGAATATCGAAGTCCTAAGACACAAGTGTGACTTTCATGCCTTGACCTATCTAGGAGCTTCGTGAATGGATCCGCAATGTTTTGATCGGTATGAACTTTGCGAATACATATCTTCCCCTTTTCAACTTCATCCCTAATGTAGTTGAATCTCCGTTCAATGTGCCGAGTCTTTTGATGAGCACGAGGTTCATTGATTTGAGCAATAGCACCTTCGTTGTCATAAAAGATCTCTAGGGGGTCTTGAATGGTAGCAATAACCCCTAGATCAGCAATGAACTTCCTAAGCCATGCAGCTTCTTGAGCTGCCAATGAAGCGGCGAGGTATTCTGATTCTGTTGTAGATAGTGCCACTACATCTTGCTTTGAGCTCTTCCAAGAGACTGCTCCTCCATTCATAATGAAGACATATCCCGACTGTGATCGAGAATCATCTCGATCAGTTTGGAAACTCGCATCCGTGTAACCCTTTACAACGAGCTCCTCCTCACCAGACCCATATATTAAGAACATATCCTTAGTGTTTCTAAGGTATTTCAAAATACTCTTAACAGCCATCCAATGACTATTACCAGGATTCTGTTGATATCTACTTGTCATGCTTAGAGCACATGACATGTCCGACCTAGTACATATCATTGCATACATGATGGATCCTATAGCAGACGCATATGGGACTCCATTCATTCTTTCTTGTTCAACCTTTGAACTAGGGCATTGAGATGAGCTCAATACAGTCCCCTTTTGAATAGGCACCAAACCTTTCTTAGAATTCTCCATCTTGAACCTTTTCAAGATCTTTTCAATGTATGTACTTTGGTTTAAACCTATTAACCGCCTTGATCTATCCCTATAGATCTTTATTCCCAAAATATAGGTGGCCTCACCAAGATCCTTGATGGAAAAACAGCTTCCAAGCCAGGTTTTTACACCTTCCAAGGTTGGAATGTCGTTTCCAATTAGTAGAATGTCATCGACATATAATACAAGGAAAGTAATAATGCTCCCACTAGCTTTCTTATATACACAAGCTTCATCAGTGTTTTTGATGAAGCCAAATTTCTTTACTTCATCATCAAAACGGTGATTCCAACTTCTTAATGCTTGTTTCAATCCATAGATTGATTTCTTTAACTTGCATACCTTGTTAGGATGTTTTGGATCGACAAAACCTTCAGGCTGTTTCATATGGACATCTTCCTCAAGATATCCATTAAGAAAAGTGGTTTTGACATCCATTTTCCAAATCTCATAGTCCTAATATGCTGCTATGGCAAACAATATCCTGATAGACTTTAGCATTGCAACAGGTGAAAATGTTTCATCATAATCAACCCTTGAGTTTGAGTGAAACCTTTTGCTACAAGTCTAGCTTTATAGGTATCCAAGTTTCCATGCATATCGGTTTTCTTCTTGAAAACCCACTTACTTCCAACTATCTTGGACTTAAGAGGTGGTGTAACCAATTCCCAAACTTGGTTATCATACATGGATTGCATCTCAACGTTCATGGTTTCTTGCCATTTGTCAAAATCAGGTTTGACATTGCCTCATGGTATGTGGTTGGTTCATCCGAATCTACTACATAGCATCCATCCATGAAAAATCCATATCTCTCAAGAGGAACACTAATTCTACCAGATCTGCGAATGTTTTGTGTATCTTGATCATCCACATGATCATTCTCAACATCCTCATGTTGATTGCTAGTATCAACCAATTGTGTATCGTCTTGTGAATCTTGAACCTCTTCAAGTTCCACTGCTCTTCCACTAGTTTCTTTCGAAAGAAACTTAGTTTCCAAGAACTCTGCCTTTCGAGCAATAAACACTTTCTATTCTGTCGGATCATAGAAATAATATCCAATACAATCTCTAGGATATCCAATGAAGATACACTTTATGGATCAGGCTTCCAGTTTGTTTTGAGTGTATTGCTTAGGATAAGCATCACACCCCAAAATTTTAAATATGATAATGATGGAACCCTTCCATGCCATATTTTGAAAGGTGTCCTTTCCACTTTCTTGGTTGGGGCCATATTTAAAATACGGGCCGCGAAGAGCAACGCGAAACCCCAAAATGATAGAGGTAGTGTACTTCTACCCATCATAGATCGAACCATATCCAATAGAGTCCGATTCCTCCTCTAAGACACACCATTATGTTGTGGTATTCCAGGTGGAGTAAGTTGTGAGACTATCCCACAACTTCTAAGATACTCTTGAAATTCACTACTTAGGTATTCACCTCCTCTATCTGTACGAAGAACTTTGACCGTTTTGTTGAGTTGATTTCCTACTTCACTCTTGAAGATTTGAACATTTCAAAAGATTCATGTTTGTGTCTTAACAAGTACACATACCCATAACGACTATAGTCATCGGTAAAGGTAATGAAGTATCTTTCACCATTCCTAGTTATTGGTTTAAAAGGTCCACATACATCCGAATGTATGATTCCTAATAAATCCTTTGCCCTTTCATTAGTCCCACTAAAAGGGGCCTTTGTCATTTTACCTTGTAAACAAGACTCCATACATCAAGTGAATCATTTTCATTAGTTTTCAAAAGACCATTCTTTTGGAGTTGTTGCATACGATTCTTGTTTATGTGACCAAGGAGACAATGCCAAAGATAGGAATCACTCAAATCTAATTTGAGCCTTTTGGTGGTTGCTTGGTACATTGAGCTATCATATGTTGTGTTTTCATGAACCAATTCATAAATACCATTACAAGGTATAGCCTTAAAATAAAACATATGATTGAAAGAAACATGAATATCATTATCAACAAACTTGAAATCATAATCATATTGTCTTAAACGGGAAACAGAAATAATGTTCCTAGTCAAGCTAGGAGCATACAAAACATTCTTTAAAATAACTTCCAAACCACTTGGAAGCTTCAAAATGTAGTCTCCTTAGGCTTCCACGTGAACCTTTGCACCATTCCTCATGAAGAGACTAATTTCCCCTTTTGCATAGTGCTCACTTCTTTTGAACCCCTGCAACAAATTGCAAATATGAGTTCCACATCCGGTATCTAGTACCCATGTGTTAGAAGAAATAAAATTTAGCTCAACATGTATCATAAATATTGTACCTAAGGTTTGCATCCCTCTTTGATCTTAATGCTTTGAGATAGACCGGACAATTGCGTTTCCAATGGCCTACCTCCCCACACTCAAAACACGGGTCATTTTGAGCAACCTTTTGCTTCTTTTCTTTTGGTTTGGGCGGTTCAACTTTTGCTTTTCCTTTTCCCTTCCCCTTGACATGCCCCTTCCCTTTTGCAACACTTGCCCTAGGGTCGGGGAGGTTCCTCTTCCTACTACCTCCTTTATTGATCGTAAGGACCAGTAGAACCTTTCTACCCATGCCCGCCTCGTCCGTTTTGAGCATTGAATGAAGCTCACCAATGCTCTTGTCCCATCCATTCATGTTATAGTTCATAACAAAGCTATCAAACTTCTTGGATAGAGAGTTGAGGATCAAATCCGTTGCCAACTCATTGGACACACGACAGTTAAGCCTTTCGAGGCGATCAATGTGGCTCTTCATCTTAAGAACGTAATATGACACCGATTGGGTCTCGTCCATCCGACATGCATGGAGTGCTCGAACCGTTTCGAAGCGCTCCACCCTTGATTGTTGTTGGAACATTTCCTTCAACTGGGTGATCATGTCATAGGCATTGTGGTTCTCAAAGTCCTTTTGCAAATCGGGAATCATACTTGCTAGCATGAGACATGCGACTTGCACAGAGTCCTCGGTGTACTTGACCCACTCGGCAAAGGCCTCATCGTCATTTTCATCGGGTTGATCGGGAATGGGATCGTCTAACACATAGGACTTCTTTTCTTGCTTGAGAACGATTCTCAAGTTTCGGTACCAATCCATGAAGTTCCCATGGTTTAGACGTTCCTTTTCAAGGATTGTTCTTAGTGATAGGTTATGGACGGTCGAGTTTGTGTTGTTGTTGTCTGCGGCCATTCTACAAAATTAACAAAGTTCTTATTAGTATTTATGAAAAATTACATTTTAATCATTAACACCCTTTATGTCTCATAGACAATTAATAATTAAAATCTAGAATCCAACGTTACATTTAAATATCGGTTAGGTGACCTTTATCCCTTTATTTAAATTAACAAGGTAGTCAACGTTTGACAATTGTAACCTATTACAATTTTTAGTGTATGGGATCGGTTAAACATCTTATGTTTGTTTGGCATGTTTATCCCATCAACACCCTTTCTACGTCATGCTTCGGTGATCCTAATGCATGATTTCCAAATTAAGTCATCCTACTTAGACACACATGTGGATTTGCTAATATTAGTGGTTAGGTGACCTTTATCCCATAAATATGGCAAACCCACCTCAAACTCATAAGTTTCCTCTAATGTGGTTAGGTGACCTTTATCCCACATCAAGTTCTCAAATGATTTGAGTGTTGTATAAGAGGATGGTGTTTGACTTATTTTAAAAGGGATTTGAATATTTAGAGGTTTCATAATTCTAGTTTAGAAAACTCTATGTACTTGTATTTGCATGCTTTCAAATACAAGATACCCTATGGTTCTTTTAATAAAACCCATTTTATTAAAAAATCATTAATCCTTTTTAATAACCTTTTATTAACTTTTAATGATTAAGAACCATCAATTTTCAGCTTGTTAAGTTTGTTAATGAGTTTGTAATATATGTCTAAATATCAACCAAACAATCAAACAACAAACATTCAAACAAGCATAAACATATAAACATGAGTGCATAACCATAGCTACTAAGTTGATAACACTTGTTTGCCATCACAAGTGTTATCATAAGGTCTTTCTAAAGGGTTTGTAATGACACATTATATGTGTCCATGGACTCCCACTTGAATCCATATCCAAATACTTCAAGGTCCATGTCTTTGATGTCCATCTTTGGGTCTTGATCTTGTGCATCTTCCTTTTACAAAAATTATATCCTAATACATTTTTCTAATAAAAGAAATGCACCTAATCTATTTATTACATAACCAAATGAATAAATAATTACAAGCCAAATAATAAACATAAATATTACAACCCAATTGAATGAATTAAAACAACCATTCCAATCATCCAAATAACATAGGGCCAAAGGCTAGGTTATGCACTATCATATGAACAATCATAAACATTATTCAATAAACAAAATAAACCCCATCAAACCCTAAATTTTCAGCCAACATAAACTGAAAATTTGGGTTTGTTTGTCCAAACAAACAACAACCAAACATATCAACCAATTGACATTCCTATCTTTCAAAGTTTAATCATAAACATGAAGATATAACTTTGAAAGACTTGGGGTTTATTAAATCAACCAAAATCAGCCCCTAATTAGTTGATTAACATCCTTTAAAATGATTTTTAAAGGATAAGAACAAGCAAGCTATTCACATAACCGGCTCTTGATGCCATTGTAGGGTTTGTTAGAACATAAAATCATAGTTTAACCATTTAAACTTTCTGAAAACACAGCGGAATTACAACTTTATAACCCCTTTTATAAGCTGAAAAATATGTTCATTAGATGACCATATTAATGTATAAAACAAACCCAAAGAACAAAGGATCATTTATGTGAATTAGCAAGCTATGAACATATGTAAAACTACATAAAATCACAGCTTCATTGAGCTGTGAAACTACCTTACTACAGTTGCAAAAAGTCAACCAAAAGAGATGTTTGATGAAGATGGAGATGCCCAAAATGCAGCCAAGACTTCAAGGATAGAAGTCCTCAAGCTAGTATACCCCAAGCTCCTTGCAAACACACCTTCTTGTTAGGTAGAATACACCAAGAACCAACTCAAAACTCAGCTCAAAACCCTTCAAAACTGCTACTGAAAACCGTAGCCTTTGGAGAGAAGAGAGAGTGTTTTGTTGAGTATTGTGTTGCATCTTTGAATTGATGAGAGGAAGAGTATCTTATGCTAGTTAGTGGAGGAGACAAGACATGCATGTGTGTGTGCTTGTTCTTCCTAAAGTCAAGCTAGTGGAGCATGCATATGCTTGTTCTTATCAAGAGAATCTCACAACACAAGTGATGGTGGACGGTTTTTTGTTGTTAAAAGAAGGAGGTTTCTTTTAATTAAACACTTTCTCACACATGCATGTGTGTGTGTTGTGGTGGACGGCCACAAGAAGGAAAATATATGTTTTTTCTCACAAAACAAATATTTACACACACATAAATATTGTCTAGTCTTTTAACTAGTTTACACAATTAACTAATTAATTGTATAAGTAGTATACTCTCACTATTAATTTGTAATGTTATCTAACTTGCTTAAAGAACATTACAAATAATATTATTGAACAAAATATCCTAATAAATTGTTCCATCTCATATGCAACTTATTTAGAAAACCCATTTTCTAAATTGGTGTAAATATTTAATTGCATGATCATATCATTAATTAAATATTAATTGGTGTTTGCTAAGCTTATTATTGGGTATAACCCGACTTGGATCATAACGTACTAACCACATCAATATTCTAAGTGTCTTGGGCATATAGAATCCTACAGATTAGCATGAATCTTATTGAATAATATGATGTACTAGTTGTGATGTAAATGTAATTGTGTTGAACATGTTGACTACTTGAGATTCGCATGAGTTATATGATAAACTAAGAGTATGATGATCTTGGTAGAACAAGTGATTGATGATAGGATCTACATGAATAACTTGTATGATAACCATGTATAATGAACTGTTATGCTTGATTATATGGGATTTCAATAATAATGTCACCAACGGGTCAAATGGGTCAACTTGGTCTGTGTCTTGTTTTTTTTCCAAAACCTTGAGTCCATGTGTTTATAGAGCACTTAGGATTAATGATGATTCTGTGTACACGTACTTATACACTTGTGTGTTCTAGGTAACATCTGAAGGTTGTCTTACCCTCTATTAAGTTAAGCTTTTATATTATTCGTGTGCATACCAGGTGAGTTCATGCCCCACTTTTAAACACTCTCTCTTTTAGGGGGAGATAGCATACTTGTTTACAAACGCATATTGTAAGTTGTTTATAGTATAACTTAGTGTGATATACCTTGAAAGTCCTCACACTTTCGGATCGTTAATATTGATAACTAGCGGGAAATGCTGGGTAGTACTACTGGGCCTGACAAGCCCACCCGTGCGAATCGAGTCAAACGGGTGCAATATTGTCCTAAACATAAACATTATCACAACTTGGTAGGTTGTGATGGGAGGCAAACAAACGAAACACATGTCAACTTCGATCGCGAAATCACTATTGTTATTAGTTGTGAATTTAGATTAGCTATCTAGTTCAATGCACCTCTTATGTTTTATAACTGTTACTATTTATTTAAACGTAAACTCTTGAACTCACCAACCATTGTGTTGACTCTTTTAGTATGCTATTCTCAGGTCGAGGTTAATCGCTGCTGTAGGAGCACGCACGGGTCAAGCATATGTGTTTAAAAAACTATTATCATTTACTTTTGAATGGTTTACATTTGGTTTAAATCATGGTTTGGCGCATGTTTCGCTAAGTTAAATTTCAGGTACTTTGAGTTTAACTTATTTATAAAACGCTTCCGCAAATGTTAAAAAGTTACAAACTCTGATTCATTTCATATGTTGCATATAGTGTCGTTCTGAGTAACTAATGACTGGGATCCTGGTTTGTTCACACGCCTCGCGGTATAACCCCGCACGTGGATTTTGAGGGTGTGACAAATTGGTATCAAATCCATTGGTTATAGGGAACTAGGTTGCATACACACTAGTCTATAATCGTGCATAGTTAGTTAGTTACTTGTTCTCTATTCCCCCACTATATACTCATTGGCATACACATCACATACTCTGCAGTATGGCATTATCATCACGAGTTACGGGTAAGAGACAAGTAGGTTCTTAATCCCCTCTTTCTCCTCATGTACCCGACCGAACAACCGAGTGGCCACGACTTGACTACCCTCCTGGAGAGATGAATTGGGATCAACCATTCGCACTGATGGAACATGATCCTCCACAGGATTGGAGCTTTTGTCCTGACTATATATATCATATGATATATAGGAAACATGTGCCTAACAAGAGACCAAGGACTAGGAACAATTCTGGGTGGTCTACACTTTCCCTCCCTCCGATAGAACAATCTACTGAGCAGATGATTGCAGCTTTAGTTGCTTCCTTGGACACAGAGAAACAACGCACTCAGTGGCTTACTGGATTGGTCATCGAACTACGACATCAGATGCGAGAGACAAAGAAAGAAATGGCTAAGGTGAAAGACCTACAATATGAGTGCCATCAACATCAATGCACTTTGGCTGACAGGATGGCTCAGACAACTCACCGATCAGAGGCTCGAGACGACACCATACATGATCATGGGGGAGACTTGCTGCCTTCAAGGCACAGTTCATGGCGATGCACATAGCTGTGGAACTTGAGGGGAGCCTGATCAAGAAGAAGTCCTGAAGAAGAACCGGAGGAAGCCCCAGAAAAAGAGCAAGAAGAAGACCCCAAGGAAGAACCTGAGGAAGCCCCAGCAGAGGAAGAAGAGCCTGATGAGATGGAAGAAGACAGTGATGGATCCGATATTCTAGACTGATCTTCCCTTTCATTTAACTTAGATTACATAATGTTTTTCATTTGAAAACCTATGTGGGAAGGGTTGTTTCCCACCCAACTGAAAAACTAAAAATTTTAACATTGATTGGATATTTTGTGAGATGGTTACAATTTATTTATCTTTGGTTATTATTTTGGTTATAAATGTTATGGTTGATGAACTGCTTTATTTTCTTACTATCTATTATGCTTTAATGAGATGAATATGTTACACGTTACTCATTTTGTGTGTTGTGAATGTAAAGTGAAAATGGAAGCCGGTGGTAGAGGACGTTGTCGTGAACGTGGCGCTGGACGTGGGCACGGCGCGGGAACGGTTAACATGACCCTTGCAGAACTGGTTGCTCTGATCAATGAGCATGTACAGGCGGCGGTGGCTGTAGTGCATGCTGCATAAATGCCCGCTGCACAGCCAGCAGGTAAACGATACAAGTGATTTGACAACCACTCTAATTACTTGTTTAAACCATTAAACTAAACAATTTTGACTTGCTGAAACAAAAACCCCACCCTGTACTTACAAATCTTCCATGGATGTAAGCCCCACACCTATAGTGGAGCTTAAGGTGTTGTTCGACTGGTTAAGTGGTTCGATAAGACTGAGTCGGTCTTCGCCAAATGCAACTGCCCGCGGCTGACAAGTAAAGTACGCGTCCGGGACTCTTGAGGGCGCAGTACTTTCTTGGTGGAATGCCCAGGTCCAAATGTTAGGCCAGGCGATGGCTAACGATTTACCCTGGGATGAGTTCAAGGAAATGATGACTGAGGACTATTTCCCTCGTGATGAGTGCAAAAACTAAAGATGGAGTTATAGCAGTTAAAGATGCAAGGTTTGGAGATTGAGGCCTACACTACCAGGTCTTATAAGTTGGCTACATTGTGCCCCGGGATGGTGACCCCGATGCACAAAAGAATAGAGTTGTACCTGCATCGTTTGGTTCCTAAAATCCGAAGCATGGTCACTGCTTCAAACCCCACTACCATTCAGCAAGCAATTTGGTTGGCTCATAAGTTGACCGACCATGTAGTGGAACAAGGTAAATTGCCAAAACGGGGTACGGTGGCTAGTGTACCAGTGGTGGTGAGTGTACCAGACAATAAACACAGGCGGGATGGTCCAAACAATAAGGGATCAACCTCAAGCAACCAGTAGCAATAACAACATCAGCAACAGCCGAGGAATTTTGACAACAACTGAGGTTTCAATCAGACAGCCACTACCAACCAAGGATCAGGAGGATATGTGGGAAGGTATCCTATGTATAACCGTTGCAACTACCATCACACTGGTAGGTGTGATAACTTCAAATGTCAAAGGTGTCGAAAGTTGGGACACGCAGCGAAGGACTGCCATGGCAAGCTGATGAAAAAGCCATAACAACCACAAGAAACACATAAGGGTTGCTTCAAACGTGGGAAGGAAAGACACTACAAGAGAAACTGTCCTTAGTTGAGGAAAAATGGCAATGATACAGGAAACAATAAGAACAACAACAACAATACGGGAAATGATGGAAACAATGGCAGCAATAATGGTGGAGCTAAGGGAAGAGCCTTCGTGATGGGTTCAGGTGAGGCTTTAAACGACCCTACTATTGTTACTGGCAAATTTCTTGTTAATGGTCGTTTTGCTACTGTATTATTTGACACTGGAGCCAATAGGAGTTTTATTTCCACTAAATTCAGTAGTCTTATGAATGATATGCCTTCTATCTTGGATATCACCTATACCGTAGAGTTAGCTGATGGTAAAAAATTCACATCACGCACGTTCACAAGGGTTGTAAGATAGAATTGGCCAGACAAGCTTTTGACATAGATCTTATGCCCATTACACTCGGGAGCTTTGATGTGGTTGTGGGAATGGATTGGCTATCAGGGGAAGCAAGCAGAGGTAGTGTGTCATGAGAAGATTGTACGTATTCCCCTTAAGGATGGTGAAATTCTTTCGGTCAAGAGAGAAAGGAGTGGTGCTATGATAGGAATCATATCAATCTTGAAAGCGCAGAAGATGCTACGTAAAGGTCGACTAGCTAAACTGGCCTTGGTGACCGACAAACAACAAGAGGAAAGGAAGATGGAGGATATTCCAGTGGTTTGTGATTTTCAAGAGGTGTTTCCAGAGGACCTGTCTAGATTACCACCTCATCACTAAGTGGAATTTCAGATTGAGTTGACTCCTAGTGCAGCCCCAATCGCTATAGCACCTTATCAATTAGCACCGAATGAGTTACAGGAGTTTTTCGGCACAACTTCAGGAATTGCTGGATAAGGGCTTTATCCGACCTAGCTCATCACCTTGGGGAGCCCCTGTTCTATTTGTTAAGAAGAAGGATGGTACATTTTGGATGTGCATTAACTACAGGGAGTTGAACAAGGTCACAGTCAAGAACCGGTATCCCTTACCTTATATTGATGATCTGTTCGATCAACTTCAGGGATCCAGTTACTATTCTAAGATTGATCTAAGATCTGGTTATCATCAATTTTGAGTTCGAGAGGAAGACATCTTGAAGACGACATTCAGGACTCGCTATGGCCATTATGAATTCTTGGTCATGCCGTTTGGGTTGACTAATGCACCAGCGGTGTTCATGGACCTCTTGAACCGTGTGTGCGAACCCTACCTTGATCAGTTTGTTATCATGTTTATCAATGATATATTGATCTATTCTAAGACCAAGGAGGAACACGAAAAGCATCTACGATTGATCTTAGAACTATTGAAGATGGAATAACTATATGCTAAATTCTCTAAGTGTGACTTCTGGATATGAAAAGTGCAGTTTCTGGGTCACAAATTGTGAATGAGAAAGGAATCCATGTAGATCCTGCAAAGGTGGAAGCAATCAAGAATTGGACGGTTCCTAAGATGCCTAGTGAGATACATCAATTCCTTGGATTAGCATGATACTATCAACGCTTCATTGAGGAATTTTCCAAGATTGCTCAACCCCTCACTACCTTGACACGTAAAGGTACAACGTTTAAATAGGGAGAAAGTAAGAATCAGCTTTCCAGTTGTTGAAACAGAAACTCTGCAGTGCACCGATACAGGAATTATCGGAAGGAACGATTGATTTCCTGGTGTTACTGTGATACATCCATTCAGGGACTGGGTTGTGTCTTGATGCAGCGAGATATGGTGATAGCCTACGTCTCAAGACAACTAAAGGTTCACGAAAAGAACTATACCACCCATGATTTGGAATTGGGTGCAGTGGTTTTTACCTTGAAGATCTGGAGACATTACTTGTACGGTACCAAATACACTATTTACACCGATCACAAAAGTCTTCAGCATATCTTTGAGCAAAAGGAACTAAATATAAGGAAAAAACACTGGGTGGATTTATTGAATGACTATGATTGTGTCATCAAGTATCATCCGGGGAAAGTAAAAGTGGTTACCGATGCCCTAAGCCGAAAAGAAACAGCTAAGCCTAGGCGAGTGCGAGCTTTAAAGCTTACTATCAGTACTCAACTGCCTGAACAAATTAAGGAAGCACAGACAGAAGCTTTAAAGCAGAAAATATTGGGTCTGAATTATTACATGGGATGCATAAACAGCTTGAGGTGAAAGCTAACGGAATCCGTTACTTCATGGATAGACTTTGGGTGTCTGCCTATGGAAATTTGAGAGATTTAGTTATGAGTGAGGCGCGTAAATCTAAATACTCAATACATCCTAGTTTAGACAAGTTGTATCATGACCTAAAGGCATACTATTGGTGGCCTAGCATGAAGGCAGATAGAGCTACCTATGTGAGCAAGTGTTTAACCTGCTCCAAGGTGAAGGCCGAGTATCAAAAGCCATCTGGATTACTACAACAACCGAGATTCCCTTATGAAAGTGGGAGCAGATCTCTATGGATTCATTACCAAATTACCCAGGACTCCTAGTGGCTGTGACGTGATATGGGTGATTGTGGATAGGTTGACTAAGTCTGCTTACCTCTTAGCAATCAAATAAATGAATAAGATGGATAAGTTTACTCAGATTTACCTGAAGGAAGTATTCTCTCGGTATGGTGTGCCAATCTTGATTATTTCTGATCGCGATGCTCGCTTTACTTCTCATTTGTGGCAGTCGTTACAAAAATCTCTGGGTACACGCTTAGACATGAGTACCGCATATCATCCTCAGACGGGCGGACAGAGTGAGCGCACTATACAGACCTTGGAAGATATGTTATGAGCTTGTGTGATAGATTTTGGGAATAATTGGGAACTTCATTTAACTTTGGTGGAATTTTCCTATAACAATAGCTACCACACTAGTATTCAAGCGGCACCGTTTGAGGCATTGTATGGGCAGAAATGTAGGTCACCAGTTTGTCGGGCAGAAATTGGTGATAGTCAGTTAACTGGCCCTGAATTGGTACATGAGACCACTAAGAAGATAGTACAAATAAGAAATCGTATGGCAGCAGCCCGAGACAGACATAAGAGTTACGCGGATAAACTAAGGAAACCCTAAGAGTTTCAAGTCGGTAATAGAGTCTTGTTAAAGGTCTCACCATGGAAAGGCATAAATCGTTTTGGGAAACGAGGGAAACATAACTCACGGTATGTTGGACCATTCGAGATCGTCGAAAGGATTGGCCCGGTGGCATACCGATTAAGGCTACCTGATTCATTGAGTGGAATCCATGATGTATTCCATGTCTCGAATTTGAAGAAATGTTTAGCTGACGAGACTTTGATTGTACCGCTCGAGGAAGTGCAAGTCGACGAACAACTACGATTCATTGAGGAACCGGTTGAGGTAATGGATCGAGAGGTCAAGACCTTGAAACAAAGCAAAATCCCTATCGTCAAGGTTTGCTGGAACTCGAAACGTGGACCAGAGTTCACGTGGGAACGCGAGGATCAGATGAAGCTCAAGTATCCTCATCTGTTCAAAACAACGACCATTACCGGTGAAGGTAATGATTAAATTTCGGGACGAAATTTCTTTCAACATCAGGATAATGTCACAATCCACCCAAAACTCATTCAATTTCGATTTCTTTCTTATGCCAATGCAGGAGACCAGTGATATAACTCAACCATTTAACACAATTTTCGGGATGAAAATTCTTTTAACATGGGGATAATGTGGCATCCGGTAATTTTCCATTACCAAACTCCTTATATGTATATATGCGTAAATATATGTGTATATATATATATATATTGTAAGGTTATTAGTAAGGCTGATGCAACCCAAACACTTAAAGTCTTTCCTGCATGCATGCACATGTACACTGAAGTGGAATGCTTCGGAAGATTCACACTAACTTGGAAATTATTCTAAGTATGAAATCTTCCTAAGCCAAGACCAATATCTACCGAAGCCAAAAGATGAAGTCTTCCGAAGCTTCAAGGGCAAAGTCTTCCGAAGCCAACCATTGAAGACAGATTTCTTCTGAAGACTTTATATTACATGTTTTATCTGATGTACTTTTTACCTAAAGCTGAACTACTTTCTGCTGCCACTCTGATAAGTCACCAACCTTTTCATGAGTTGGTGAAAAGATCCATGCTTTTGGTAAACGGTACATTGAGGTCTTGTGTCTGTAACGTTCCACTTTATGTACTTTATCCTTTTTGTAATATATTACGATGTGAGCTATAGCATGTCATAGTCACTAGTCAAAAGGCAATCTACCTTTTAACTCTACATGGATTTTGTTGTCTAGTTCATGTATCCAGCTGGCCCTCAAAGTATGACCGGCTGTAGGCTTTAGTATAAGTATTTTCTGTTCTTTGTAACTAGGTAAGGTTTTGAGTTGAACTTTGTAAACCACTTTGTAAGGAACTAGAAGATCAATATACTTTAACCTTAGAAACCAACTGCTTGTGTATTGCTCTAGTTTCTGTCTCATTTACATCTTGTGTTTCTAAGTTCTCTAAACTCATTCTTATCAGTTCCCCATTTGAATTGTTAAGTGTTGATATACACTCTCCTCTTTGTGTTGTTGTGTTGTACAAGTACGTAAGCCCTTCACCCGATCCTGCAATTGGTATCAGAGCGTCTCAGGCTCTTGATATAAGATCTCACCATCTTAAGATCCCTCACACATATAAAAATACTTAACCCTTCAAATGGCAGCTATCTCTAAAGCTGATATGGAAACTGGAACCATGACAAAGTCCCCACTGATCACTCTTGATGACTTTGACACTTGGTGCCAAAAAATGGAAGGTTTCATCAAGTGTCAAGACTCAAGAATGTGGGAATCTGTTGTCTCTGGACCTTACATACCAAAAACTCCTTCAGCTGCTGCTGGAGGTGGTATGATCCCCAAGGCTGTGGCTGACTACTCAGAAGAAGATGGAAAGAGAATAGAGATTGATCAAAAGGCCATGACAGCCCTTCAAACTACTCTTCCAAACTCTATATACAGAGGTTTCAAGAAATGCAAAACAGCTAAGTAGCTGTGGGATGCATTGAAACTAATGTATGAGGGTTCTACTGAAGCCAAGGAAAACAAGAAGGATCTTCTGAAGCAGCAGTTTGAAAATTTCACCTTCAAAGCAGGTGAGACCATGACTCAATAATACTTCAGGTATGTTAAGATTGTGGATACCCTAGTGGATGTTGGAGTAACTCTTGTGAGCAGAGACATTGTAAGAAAATTCATGTCCTCTCTTCCTAGGCAATGGACACATTACTGTGTTGTAATCAAGAGAACTGAGAACCTTAAAACTCTCACTTTGATAGAGTTGTATGGCATTCTCAGTGGATACAAGATGGAGATGAACATGCAAGGTTCATCTGGTAACTCCAGCAATCAAATGGGTTCAGCCCTTCATGTGACTGAAAGGGATAGCATAGAACCCCAGTATCATCTCATATGCTACCCTGACATCTCACAAAAGGGTCCTTTCATCACCTTCCCGAAGACACCAAGGGAGAACTATACTCAAGGAAGCCCATTCCAAGAGACAAGTTCTTCTCAAGCCTTTGTGTCCGCTGATGAAAGTTGTGGCAGCTTCCTACTCACCCTTAAAGATCTGGACTGTATCCATCCGGATGACCTGGAGTATATGGAGATAGTCCAGCAGATGGATCTTCTCACTCACAGAGCCAAGAGATTCTATAAGAGGACAGCAATGAAGTTTCCCAGCAATACAGCCAGCGGAAAGTTTGGACTGGACAAGAGCAAGGTTAAGTGTTACAACTGTAACTTGATGGGTCACTTTGCTAGGGAATGTAAGGCATAAAGAACAAATGATGGACAAGCACAATCCAGACCAAACTACACTGATAAAGCTACCCAGAATAAGAAGCCAAAGAAGCATGTTGCAATTGCTGTTGAAGAAGGAGGCTTTGACTAGAGCTTTCAGGTGGAAGATGCATTCCAAATCAAGCATTAATGGCTGACCATGATGAAACCAAGGTATTGGAACATCTTTGCACTCCTGAATATATTGCTAAAGTCAACAGATACAGGTCTATAACCTAGAGATGAGATCTGATCTTGAGTCCTTGAACATACTAAAATCTAATTTTAGAAAGACTGAAAATGATTATAAGTTAAAGATAGAGGACTTAGAGAAAACCATTTCAGTTTTAAAACATGAGCATACAAATTATAGGACTCAGATCAAAGATCTTATAACTAAATTAACTAAATGCCAGGCTAAGCTTGTGATCAGCAAAGCCGGGGCAGAAAAATGTGTTCTTGAAGAAGAGACCTTCAAGAACATCATATCTCATCCTTGCATGAAAAAGTTTGTTATCAAAATAGGCAGGGACTGGGATCTAGTGAGATAGCTCCTCCACACATAATCTTGTCTGTAAGATCACCTAGGTGTGGAACTTGTGAAGATGAGCTTCCTTACATAGACCCCTTGAGTGAAGAGGATGAAGAAGTGATAGTGAAGAATTCCTCTGAGAAAAGTGAAAAGGAGGATTCTAAGAAGGGTCACTATCCTTCTGAGGAGAGCAGGAAGCCTGAGATGACCAAGTCTATGAGGAAGAACTTGATCAGAAAGAGCAAAAGAAAGGCTACGAGGGCTCAAGAGATCAAGGCTACTTTCAACTCTAAGCAGAAACAAGTCTTTATTTCTGCAGGATTTGATATGGTCAAGAATGAAAACATTAACCTCAACTCTTCTACAAAGAGTTCTGGTTCATGTTCAAATCATCTCAGCATCAAGAAGAAGGCTGATCCGTTGTGTACCACTGCTACACAGCCTGAACCATCCAACTCCAAGAACAGTCCTGAGCCTAAAGGGAATGTCTCATCATCTACAAAGATGAAGGTGAAGAAGGGAAGTGATCAAAGTCAGCCTTGTTCTCAGAAGAAAACTTTTAGGAAGAAAAAGTTGTGTTATGTGTGAAAGTACTTCTCATCTTGCTATGGATTGTCCATACAATCCAAAAGGTACTCTTCATATGACCAAGAAGGAGACTCCCAAGAGATCTAAGAAGAACACCACTTTGGAAGGAAAATCTGTTTCCTTCGGAAGCTTCAAAGGAAAGAAGAAGGCAAGTGGAAAATTTCCCTCGGAAGAAAATTTGGTCTCGGAAGACAGGAATACTTCCAAAGCACTAAAGTCTACTGCAGTGCTAGCAGAATCTTCCGAAGGTTCAATCATCAAAACTTCCAAAGTCTTAAAATCTTCCGAAGTGATTAAGGTCAGGTCCAAACTTCCAAAGGTGGTGTGGAAATCAAGGAATGACCAAGTGACTGAAAGTTTTCCATCAACAAAAGCAACAGATCCCAGAGCACAACCATAGGATCTATTACGATTTCATTACCTTCTATCTCTTTTGATGAGCCCAAGACCAATGAGGCTTGGGTTTCCAAATGTAACTAATCATTTTTGTGTGCAGGAACAGCTCAAGACAAACAAAAATGTCTGGATCATTGATAGTGGCTGCTCAGGCACATGACAGGCAATAGGTCACTACTCCAGAACTTTGAAAGGATTGATGGAGGACCAGTTGCTTTTGGAGGAGATGAAGGAGGTTACATATCTAGAAAGGGCAAGGTCACAAATGGTAAGCTCAGTATTGAGAAGGTAAACTTTGTCAAGGAGCTTGGGTACAATCTTCTAAGTGTATCCCAATTTTGTGATCAGAGTCATAACATGCTCTTTACTGAGCATGAGTGCATTGTTCTCAAGCCTGGGGTGATTATTCCTCATGAGCATATTCTGCTTAGAGCCCCCAGAAAAGAGAACATGTATAAGATGGATTTGCAGGAAACATCTCCCTCAGGAGAAGTTTCATGCTTTCTATCTAAAGCCAATAGTGATGAGTCTTTTCTTTGGCATAAAAGAATGTGCCATGTAAACTTTAAGAATATGAATAAGCTAATTAAGAATGATTTGGTAACTGAAATGCCAAGAAAAGAGTTTACAAGTGATGACCATTGTGTTGCATGCCTGGAAGGGAGATGTTTCCTGCAAATCCATCTTAAAGTTTAGGAATGACCTCTTACTGTCTGGTGATCACATATGGATCTCTTTGGCCCCACCAGTGTAATGAGTTTAGGAATGACCTCTTACTGTCTGGTGATCACAGATGACTTTACAAGATTTACATGGGTCTTCTTCCTTAGAACTAAGGATGAGACCCCTGAGATTCTGAAAAAATTCATCTTAAGAATTGAGAATCAATGTGATCACAAGGTCAAAACCATAAGATGTGATCAAGGAACTGAATTTAAGAATCAAATCCTTGATACATTTTATGATGAAAAGGGTATTACAAGACAATACAGTGCTCCCAGGACTCCTCAGCAAAATGGTGTTGCTGAGAGGAAAAACATGGCACTGATTGAAGCTGCTAGAACCATATTGTCTGACTCTAAATTGCCCATCACCTTCTGGGCAGAGGCAGTCAACACTGCCTGCTATGTGCAGAACAGAGTTTTAGTGGTTAAGACCCATGGTAAGACTCCTTATGAACTTTGGCACAAGAGAAAACCTTTCATTGGTTTTCTCAGGTCATTTGGATGTCCATGCAGCATCTTGAATACTAAAGATCAAATTGCCAAGTTTGTTGAGAAATCAGATGATGGACACTTTATTGGATATTCTTCTCAAGCTAAATCTTATAGAGTATACAATCTCAGAACTAGAGTAGTTGAGGAGTCAGCAAATGTGACTTTCAATGAGCACACTCCTAGTGTGAAAGGTTCTGGTCCAGATTGGCTATTTCTTCTTGACTTAGTTACAAACTGCTTTAACAAATCTTGTGAGAATGTTTAAGGTCTACGGACATTCTACCTCCAGGTGATCCTGATCCAAGATTTGAGCTAAGAAGACCTTCAAGTTATACATCTTCAGCTCCAATTGTAACTACTTCAGCAAAGAGGTTTCTATCAGTAGAACAATGACAACTACAGCTGTTCCATCTGAGATGCCTTCAAGTTCTAGCTCAGAGGCACAACAGACAAACAAAGAAACTTCAAATGCAGAAGAAGATGGTGGTGGTGACAGTGATCAAGAATTTCTTGATGCTGATAACCACCCCATAGATGAACATATCAATGATGTCACACTCTCATTGGATCAAGTTTCTCTTGATAAGTGTGTTGAAGTGATGGAGGAAGCATCTATGCTAGATCTAAATTTCTCTAATTTAGATCTGTCTCAGCAACTTGCTGTGATCCCTCAGTTAAAGATCCACAAGTCCCATCCTACCACAAACATCATTGGAAATGTTGACACCGGGGTAAGAACAAGAGGACAAACCCATGAAGCAAATGTTTGTCTACACTCTTGTTTCTTGTCCCAGACAGAGCCCAAGAAAGTTGATGAGGTACTAAAGGATGGAAGTTGGATTGAAGCCATGCAGGAGGAGCTACTTCAATTCAAGAGACGGAAGGTTTGGAACCTATGTCCTCTTCCTTATGGGAAGACTACTATAGGAACCAAATAGGTATTTAGGAATAAGAAAGATGATAGAGGCATTGTCATCAAAAACAAAGCTAGACTAGTTGTTCAAGGATACACACAAGAAGAAGGAACTGATTACGCTAATGTCTTTGCTCATGTAGCAAGACTAGAAGCTGTTAGGATATTCTTGGCCTTTGCTGCATCCAAGAACTTCAAGGCCTATCAACTTGATGTCAAATGTGCTTTTCTGTATGGGTTGATTGATGAAGAGGTGTATGTCAAACAACCACCTGGTTTTACAGATCCTGATCACCCTGATTATGTCTGCAAGCTTGATAAAGCTCTCTATGGGCTACACCAAGTACCAAAAAAGTGGTATGAGACTCTATCTTAGTATCTCTGCAAGCATGGATACAGAAGAGGTACTATAGATGGAACTCTCTTTATCAAAGGACAGGGAAATGACTTACTGCTAGTTCAAGTGTATGTAGATGACATCATATTTGGTTCAACTAGTCCAAGGCTCTGTAAAGACTTTGAGAAGCTGATGAAAGACAGATTTGAAATGAGTTCCATGGGGGAACTAAATTTATTTCTGGGCATTCAAGTGAAGCAAGTTGAAGATGGAATCTTCATAAGTCAGTCAAAGTATGTCCAGGACATACTCAAAAGGTTCAACATGACTGATTGTAAGATTGCTAAGACACCCATAGCAAGAAACCACTTCCTTGGGGCTGATCTTAAGGGGGAGTGTGTGGATGAACACCTTTATAGGGCTATGATTGGGTCTCTTATGTATCTTACGGCTAGCAGGCCTGATATCATGTTTGTCACATGCATTTGTGCAAGATATCAAGCCAACCCCAGGATGTCTCACCTCATCACTGTTAAGAGAATTCCAAGATACCTCAAAGGTGCCCTAACACTGGGCCTTTGGTATCCCAAAAATTCTGACTTCAATCTGTATGCATATACAGATAGTGACTATGGTGGTTGCAATATGACTGCAAAGTCTACATCTGGGGGATGTCAGTTCAATGGTGGAAGGGTTGTCTCATGGCAATGCAAGAAACAATCATATGTCTCTGCATCAACTGCTGAAGCTGAATACATTGCTGCTGCAAGTTGCTATGCTCAAGTGCTTTGGATTCAGAATCAGATGCTTGACTATGGTTTCAACTTCAAGGAGACTCTCATTCACATAGACAACAACAGTGCTATCTCTATCACAGAGAATCCTGTGCAGCACTCGAGGACAAAGCACATAAACATCAGGTATCATTTAATTAGAGATAACTTTAAAAAGGGATTAATTAAACTAGTTAAGGTTAACACAAATGAATAATATGCTGATCTGTTCACAAAAGCCGTTGATGAACAAAGATTTAAATATCTTATATCAACTATTGGGATGATTAACCTTGAGTAGCTTTTTCTTAAAAACTAATTCATTTATTTCTTAAAATCTATGTGTCCTAAGTTGTCTAGTCTATCACCTTCATAAGCTCATGTTTTCTAAGGATAAAAACTGGTTCAAGAGTTTTTCGTAGATTTTTTTACAAATTTTCATCTTTCGGAAGATATGCTTTTATCTTCGGAAGAAAGTATCCCTTCAAGACAAATAACTGTCTAAGTAAAACTTACCTTCTGAAGAAATTTCTGAAATATCTTCCGAAGCATAAAAACTTTCTTAGGCACTTATATATTTTTAAGGATCATTTTTCTTCCGAAGGATATTAACTCTCAGAAGCTTTGTTTTTATGAAACAAAGCATCCCAGTTTACAAATTATCTTTCGAAGTAAATTTGTCAAAACACTTTGAGAAATTCTTCCGAAGCTATTTTGGCTTCGGAAGCTTTTTCATTAAAACTTCCGAAGACATTTTACCTTTGGAAGATTTTCAAATTCCAAGAAAACAACTTTTGAGCAAAAAGCAAACTACTTTTTCAGAGGTGGGACCTCCTTCCAGATTTCAAAGTTTATCCTCTTTCATTAACTTTGTCTCAAATCCTTTTCACATATAAACCCTGTCAATTCCCCCTCTTTTTATCATCTTCATCTTCTCTCCAAACCTAAATTCTAGGATTTCCCTCTGAAACAGCCTTCGTTCATCCTTTCTTTGCATCTAAGCTTACTAAAAATGGCTAACCTTGACAGACGAAATGACCCAGATTTTTCTATACAGTTACACAGGTAACATAATCAGGTTGCATTGTTAAACTCTAAGAAAGATCCCCATTTCTCAGAGGTATGCCAATTCTTGACCCTGTCTAACTACTTCACCTCCCTTACCATTGATCCTCCTCTCTATAAGGATCATTTGCTTGAATTCTGGAAGACCTACCAAGAGGTCATTTTGGATGGGGAAAAGGCACTGTCTGCCACAGTGCAGGGAAGAACAGTCTTCATCACTCCGGCCATCATCAACACTCATCTTCAGCTGGATGATGAAGAAGGTGAGGTGTTCTTCCCAAAGAAAGTTGTTAACCATTCTTTTGAGCAGATGGGTTATGAAGGAGATTTCTCTGTAAAGACCTTTAGGAAAGGGAAGGTCTCATCTAAGTGGAAGTATTTACTTCATGTGGTCATCCACAGCTTGTCTAACAAGCATGGAGGATGGGACTAGATTCCTGAAGATCTCTCCTCTATAGTACATGGAATGGTTCAGGGGGGTCAAGTTCAGGTATTCTCAATTTGTATATACAAATTTAATAACAACTTAGACTCCTTAGAGCATTACATGTTTCCTAGATATGTTCAATACATTCTCAACTGTGAACTGGGCTCACAGTTGAGGGAAACAGGTAATATTCTTAAACTGGGATAGATAAAGCCCAGCATCTTTAAAATCTTGAAAAAGCCAACTGTTGGCTTCTCAGGGGTAGAAACAGCCATTGTCCCAAAAATGTTAGAGCTCATTGCTCAAGGTGACAACCTAGCAACACAAGCTAGTTTTGAACCCACACCTTCTACATCCCAACCACCAAAACAGCCATAAATCACCCTCACCTACCAAAGAAAACACAAACGAACCCCTACACAAGCTATTGAGTCTGTGCGGGCCCCCATATACTCACCTGTACAGGAGGAAGTGGATACTGGAGCTCCCACTTCCCCTGAGGAGCAAACCACTCCCATCACTTCTAAAGTTAGTGCTGAGGTTCCTCATGCTCAGCCTGATGAGCTCACAAGTCCAACAGCAAGCCTTCACTCTGAGTCTCAACACTCAAGTGAACAACCTTCAGGCGACAGCTACCATCCACAGCCTTTAGATCTAAACCAACCAATTCCCAACCTTGAATTCTATACTGATGAGGACTTAGATATCGGTGAGTATCATGAGTCTTCCTACTACACCTCTCCTCAAAGGGAGATGAGTGCTCCTGAGTCATCTAGGTCTAGCCCATATTAGTCACCTATCACTGAGGTGGATACTTCTGAACATGTTCAGGATATCTATATGGAAGAGGCTCTCACTTCAGTAAGTGATTACATCATTCAGACCTCAACCATGGCAACTAAGCCCATTGATACTTCAACTGAAGTTGTCACTGAGTAGAGGAAATCCAGCAGCCAAGAACACCATGTTGGTGATGAGGAAAAGGACCTTGGTCCTATTCTCTCATCCCCTAGTGATTTTTCTGATGAAGATGAGGGGAACTTGAGACTAAAGGTGCAAAAACTGTCCAAAACATGCACCTATTTAGTCTCCAAAGTTAGTCATCTTAAATCTCAGGTGACTACCTTGCAACACAGGGTCAATGATCAGCAACTAGAGATATCTGATCTCAAGGAACAACTAGCTAGGAGACCCTTAAGAGAAACTCAACCAGGAACACAAGAACATGTGGATGTAATTTACCTAACTCCTAGCTTCCCTGTGTAAGAGGGTGATGCTACCAAAAAGGAGGAGGAAGTCATTACGATCACAGAACCTGGGAGTTCCTCAGGGAGTATGGACATTGAGGACTCACCATCCTCACTTGCAGTTGTGCATACTTAGCAACTTTCTCAAGTCCATATTGATGTGGACAGCATAGACTCAGTCATAAGGAGTCTATTTGAGAAAGACATCCCAAGAGCAGTATCATCTCCACCAACTCTAACTCACATTTTTAGGTGGAGGTATGATACTGCTAGAAGAACTCTTATTCTTCAAAGAGTTCAAGAAAGGAACACTGCAGAGTTCAGCCTTAGAGGAAGACAAAGGCAATCAGGCAATACCATCGGTCAACTGGATGTTGAAGCAGACCCTGAGATTAGATTCAAAGGGAAAACTTTGACTAAAGGCCTAGTGGTAGAACCTGAGAGCCCTGTCTCACCACAAAACTGCTGCAGATGTTCAAACCCTTGATGAGACACCTGCTGGTAAAGGTGCATCTCAACCTCTCTCTAGTCAGAGCTTGGAAGCTATACCAAGCAATAAAGGCCAAAGCTCTCTCCACCCTGAGTCACAAAGGTCTATGAGTGATAAAGGGAAAAGGAAGTTAACTCCTGAGGAGATTGAGGAGGAGGAGAGAGAGAGAGAGAGGAAAAGGAAGCTAAGGGGAGAAAGTTTCTCTACTGGGTATGCAAGGCTCATGGAAAGTGCTATCAGGGCTGCCCCCAGACCAAATACTCAGGATGATGAGTTAAGGGCAGCCAGGACAAACAACTTACAGACTAGAAACTATGATATTAATAATATCATTTCTCTCCCCTTAGATGAGTTGAATGAACCGGCTAACAAAGAACTATCAAAAGAGAGAAAGGAAGAAGAGGATGCGGAGCTTTTTCTGAAAATCAAAGAAGAAAGAAGAAGGAAGAGGCTCTATAAGAATATGCCTACTCACTTACCAGTTCAAGAAACTCAGGAACAAGAGGATGTGGTACCACAAGAACCTCAGGTAGACAAAGAAAAAGATAAGATCAACATGATCAACTACCTGAGTGCCACAGGCCTCTATCAAGCTGATACACTTCTTCCCTTACCCTTTGATTACATTGAGTTTGAGTACCTCAAACAACTTAAACTTGATGTAGCCAAAGAAAGAAAGATCACCAAAAGGAAGTTAAGGGAAGAAGATGTAAAATCAATAGCCATCATCCATAAGAATCTGAAAAAATCTGCTGACAGACAGAAGATGATGAGCTTCTTAAAGCTATATGGATTCTCCGGAAGGAGATTTAGTCCCATGTCTCTATCCA